>JAXGGS010141086.1:6935-44677 GCA_035585475.1 Armandia brevis
TAATTATTATCGGAATTGGAAATGAAGATTTTAGAGGTACCAAATTACATCATTATATGGCTAATCTACACTCATGTCTATAAAATTGCAAACCATCGAAATCGTTGGCCAAATAAGTGTCAGAACTGAATAATAATAAACATATGCATATCACTAGTCGCCCTACGATTTATTTTGCTTGTCGCGATCAACTATTGATGACTTGTTATCAACTGTTTTGTTTGCAGCTATGGATATTTTAGACGGCGATCACGTGCGATTATCATATAAAAAAGAACAGGCAGTGAGAGATATTGTTCAGGTAAGTGCCTTCAAACTCTTACTTTCGTTATTACTAACCGGGAGCAGTAATATAATCTATGTTGTGTAAAGTCGTAGTTATCCGTTTTTTCTTTGATTCGTCAGTTTGTCGCATTCAAGAATTTTGATCCCCGGAACTTAAGTGACGAGTCGAAGGGAACGATGATCCTGGCAAAGGAAGTTCTCGCGGAGGTTCCCGACCAGTTCATGGAATTCATGCGACTTCACAATCTCCGGCCGCGAAGGGGAAGCATGTTGAGTCGGGTTAGCGTGCCAGTCTAACAATATCAAAACTGAAATTTTCAATAATTCTATCAGTATTAATTAATATTAATTGAACTGAAAAGAAAACAATTATGTCGGAGGAATACAAAGCTGGTCTGAACGATCTATCCGCATGAGCCGCTTTTTAGATTATGATATCCTAAACCAATTTTATTAAATGAACGTTGAGAAAATGAATCATTGAATAGTTCTCGCAGGCAGTCTATTAATCGTCTTCTATACTGTGCATTTTAAACATTGTGAGTATGATTTGTACGAATGAAATAAACATTTACATTCAACAGTAATCGTTATTCTGAAGAAAAAAAAATACAACTTTAAATTAATTCACATCGTGTGTCGTATTTTTTTATCTGCGCTACCGGGTTAGCATCTTTATTCCATTTGACTCAAACCTTGATGTTCTGCCTCTGGGTATCCACACTTCTGAGCTAGTTCCTAATCAAGAAAAATATAATGTTTAGAAGGGTCACATTTCCCATAGATTCACTCAAAGAATGGGAAAAAGTATTGACTGTAACCTACATGCATACACTTGCCAGCCTCATATATAAAACAACTCTCGGGTTAGAGTGATCACATTTGTTGTCGACTAGTATCAGAGCGATGTCTTCAGGGCTGGATTTCTACACTCTACTGATGACTTCCTCCATCTTGACGCATGCTTCCTGACATCAGGAAAATTCAAGCTGTTTTAGACAATCAAGTTTTATATCAAGGGTGTGTTGCCCGTAATACGGACATCTCTGTCAAACTATGCCAGAAACTTTCCCTGTGCATTAAAAAATTGCATCCGGTGCTAAACAGAGGCCGGGTTTGGTCCGAAGATTTAAGATACCGCGCGATGCCAAATTATTACGCAAATTTTCTCGTACAGGCATCTAGTTGGTAATGTTTTATACCCATGTGCGTTTTTAAGGTATGCCACCTTAATGTTCAGTAACCTCTCATGGCCCGCCGCATCCCACCAGTCTCAAAGTCAAAGTCTAACATTCAAGTTAAACACAAATCATCCATGATTCATTTAATAATGGACACAGTTAAGGGACAATCTATTACAAGGCTAGTTCCAACGTGTTTGCAAAAACATGTGATGGGTAGTGACAGGATTTAGAGTTAGACTGATAATTTTCAGGTACCATCAGAAATTGTCTATCCTATTTACAAATACATAGCCCTTAACCGACGCTGTAAGCCATCAATGACCTTCATCAACCAGCGTCATCTATTTCCGACGATATATCTACTCCTCACAAATTAACCATCTGATTTTTCAACCGACACTACAGTAGTGCCAACCACCACCAACGGCTACTATCAACAACCATAACAACCACCAACATATGGTCTGCATTTTCCAATAGTGTCCCAGGTTATTCTTCTCCAGTAGGTCATTCACATATGTAATCCAGGGCCCTGTCCTTTCTCATTTCCTCATTCATACTGAGGCGGCTGGACTTAATTGTAGGCGCTAGCATTGATGACCAGAACCCCGAATATCAATATGTCAATTTTAGTGCAGATTGAAGTGGTTCCTGTCTCCATTCTCCACATGGGAGATGCAGTGCTTTTCTTGATACCAAATATTTTCATGAAATACGTATTACATAATACAACAGTGGCAGCCTCACAGTCACCACCCACAGTTATCATCATCACCCATCATCATGTACCACTGCCTTTAACACCTTGTATGTTCATCAACCATCACCTGCCACCAATATGACCACCACTTTCAAAAACCATCAACCGTCAACATCACATCAACCTAAAAATTCAAGCTACCATTAACCTCTGCTACCGGAAAAGCCGACACCCGATACTTTCCATCGTACTCCACCACATCCGATTGTCTTACTCCTCTATTTCATCCACTTCTGCAACGAGTACGTCTATGCCTTAATTTATCAATCATCGCAATAAAATTATCCCTTCAGTAATCAGCAGCCATTTACTCTCATAGCCAGCCGCCGTCAACCACCGTGACAAGTTCCCCTATGCCATCAATAATCAGCCATCATTGGCCTCAACAACCCGCCACCATTAACCACCTTGACAAATACTTCTATTGTATTAATAATCAGCCATCATAATCCTCCGTGACAAATCTTTGTATCATTTTAAAATTCAGCCACCATCGGACACACAAACCAGCCACCGTCTTCCACTGGGACAAGTTCCTTTAACCCCTCCATAATTAGTCACCACCGGCCCTAAAAGTAAGCCTCCATCAAACCCCGTGCCAAGTACCTCAATCCCGGCAAAGAACAGCCATCACAGCCCATCAATACCAGCCACCTTACCCAGTACCTCTATCCCCTCAGTTGTCAGTTAGTAGCTCATCCTCCAAGACACTTTACCATCGGTTTAGGTAATTGCTATATTAGCCTAGACATCAGCCCCCACTACTGTCTACCTAACCTCATCACCACCAGTAGCTCCACTTTTAGCAGCCTTCGTCAGTCATTAACCTACTAACACCGGTATCCCTGATCTCCTTAAAACCCGGCCACTTTCCACACACCATCCATTTCTAAACGCCACTATCCACCACCGTCAACCACTGTCCCCAGTTCTACCCATCTGCCCCTTCGACAAATTAATTAAGTGTCGCTTCCTTAAATTGTTGCGAATAATTTCTCCTTACATCTCCTCCAGCTATCAATCATGAAATTGGACTGCCGTTTCCTGGGTGAGGATCTCCTGCTTTGGTTTTATTATGTGGCATGGCCAGTAAAGAGAATTAAGTATAAGCAGACTCAATAATAACATGATACATGTTTGAGCCATTTTGCTTATATCGTCTTCCTCAAAATAATATTCCGAGTATTACAACAAAGCACAATTCATTTGAATTTACTTCCATCAAAGAATATCAAGTGTGTATCATACCGTAAACATTTTGTTCGTTGATATTCCCTAAGTAAAAGTTGCTCTCGTATATCGATTGTTTTTAATATTGTACGCATATATCAGTGACCCAATTGTTTTAGATTTTACTCAAATTACCCTGATATTGGACAGCATCAGTTATACGGTAACCGCAACACATACATGTTGTATTACAAATTCGTCCATTCTCCATGTGCTTTAGATTATGCGAGGAGAGTGAGGAATTGGGCTTCAGTTACAACTGTGATTTTTATAATTTAAAGGAAGTCATTTTATTTTAAATGATCAAATATAGACAATACACATATTCAGTATATGACTGAATTCGAATATAAAAATATATTAGTTAACTACAAAAATACGTCAGAAAATGCATCGTATATTTATCAATGAACACATTAAAGTTGTGATCCGTGACCTTGGTTACGTGCCCGATTTGTGCTGTTACTTTATGTGGATGTATTATATAAGTAAAAATATCACAGTATCCGCTGAATATTAACACAGATGCTGATCCTAAATATTCAAATCCCCGGGATCAACCTCAACAACGATTCAGTCATAAATTAATATCAGTCACACGACGCTGCTCTGCAGTCATCATTCAATCAGAGATTATTTCAATCTCACATATATAATTTCTCATACAAATACCTGACATTGAAATAGTCGCCCGTTTTAATCCGAATGGCGCCACATTTCGTTCTTCTTGTCATACTTTTGGATATTTACTCAGTTACTCACGAACAGAAACAATTGCTTGGTGGTTGGACGGGAACACTTTTGTTTATTACAACTCGATCCTTTTTGACATCCTGAAGCCCACCATTGGATACTGTACTTTTTATGGTAGATGCAAGAGTCAAAAATGCCTGTTCCACATTAGCAGCTGTCTTGGCGCTTGTTTCCAGATATCCCACCCCGATGCTGTCCGCCAATGCCTAAATAACAAGTTTATAAAAGGCTTGCTTGATGATTCTGGTCAGATTTGTTCGACAACCGTATTTAAATATTTTAAACGTAAGTTAAAATTGAAAGTACATGTACACACCTTTGCTTGATCATAGCTGATCATCCTTTTCTCAATAAGATCGCTCTTATTTCCCACCAGTAATTTCACTGCGTCATTTCTACCGTACTGATCGAATTCGTCAAGCCAGGTGTTCACATGCTCAAATGATTCCTGTAATAGTCGATTAGTTGATATAAATATATGCATTAAAATAAACGTAATAATTCGTTGATTATTTCCTGCCAGCAGACCCTCATACTGTGTAACAACGTAATAACTTTGTAAGTTTTTTAAAGGATAAATGTACTCACTGGATTGCACACATCGAATACGAGTATTACCCCGTGAGCTCCTCTGTAATAGTTTGTTGTTATTGTTTTAAATCTATCCTGGCCAGCCGTATCCCACTGTAAAATCAAATTAGTCATGTACATGGTCACCAAAAATAAATTTAAACATGAAATTGTTTATTAAATGTTAGTAGTAAATAGCATGAATGTACTTACCAGGTGTAGTTTACATTGCTTGTTGTCGATATCCACCGTGCGAATTTTCTGAAAGGAATAATACATTATTGATAAAAGTAGTCACCTCTAAATTTGTTTGAAGGCATTGAGTGAGACGCAATCAATATAATTTCTGAGAACAAAGGCTGCTTAAAATTCGATTATAAAAAGAATTGTACTTACGAAATCACATCCTATTGTTGCTATGTGCGTTTCGTAATAAGCGTCATCCTTTAACAAAGAAACAACTTATCATCAATATAAATTTACATTGGGTAGTCTATAAGTATTTATTAAGATCAGTAAACGATAAAACTGTACGTATGCATGGATACTTTTTGAAAGTCATAAAAGCAGGGAAATTGGTTTACATGCGCTTCGAGCACAATAATAGACATCATTTATCATTCAGGGATTATGATTATTTCGAAAATGTGCATATATATATATTGAAGATGATATATACCGGTAGATTATTTTTATAAAGCAAGCCTCATCATATTTTATTTAAACTTGTTACTTACAGCGAATCTAACCAATAGACAGGATTTTCCTACTCCGGAATCCCCGATAATGATAAAGTTGAACAGAAAGTCGTAGTCACTGGTAGTATTCATGGCGTTGTAGCGCTGGTCGTTCTTTGTACAATTGCTTGCGAACATGGCACACATGTCTTGTGAAAGATACCCAACAAGAGCGACAATTCAGGTTTTATAGTGCTAGAACCTAATGGTGACTTCATTATATGCAATACCAGGGCATGTGGATTCGATGATGTGGCGGGTTTGATGATTGAACAGCATGGTGGTTATATTGGAGAGTGAGTCACACTGTTTACCAACAAACATACTCGGAGTAACACGATCTACATCAGCTTGCATGCACTTTGTAGGTATAAAGCTTGCATGCACTCTGTAGGTATGAATTGTTTGTTTACACAATCCGTGTCCATATAAGCTGCGACCAAATAATTAATCTAAAGAAATTTAGCATATTATAATTCAAAACCTACATGAAACTGACGCATATATGTGTTCTACACTAGTCCTTGCTAAAAAGCGGCTAATGGGGATAAGCTTTTATCAAATACAATATCGCAAAGAGGTGTTATCCGCTATGGTCATATTTTGACCGGCAAATTAAAGAACAAGAGATACTAAATTTTGAGCACGTGCCAGATCTACGTTAAAACTAAAAGCGCGTTATACTTACATAAATGTAATCTAATTGAGTACTTAGATGAATGATATAACGTGTACTTCGATATAACGCGGGTGTATCGAGTCCCACAACTGGGTTTTTCTATAGCACTGGTCAGATATCGCTCATATGAATACGTGGTAATCGATATAACGCTGTTTTTAAGGCTAGTTATATCGAGCGTCCACCATAATAACCAGACACGTAATAACAAAGTTTTACGGTAGTAGATAAGGACCAGATTCTGCACTTAGTACTAGTTTGTGGAAGTTGCACTTAGTTGATTGGTCCAGTACAAGGACAGAACATTTCACTCCCTTGGAGCCTTGTCATGACCTTAGCTGTTTTTAGTGCTCCTTTTGGCTTGTTAATTTTACACAACTACGACACAATTGAATGTTGTTACATCAAGTCAATAAACCATATCATATATAAAAGGACAGAACGATTGGCGTCACATGATGTGTTGGCAAACAAAGAAGATACAACGCAACATTTTGCCGAGTCAAATCGTAATATTTATTTGATATTATAATTTATTATACAAGTGAGTTATCCAGTTTAATAGTCATGCTTACGAGCTTGAATGTGACTGATAGCATCTGACGTTAGCCTGGCTGTAGATTAAACAAAAACACAACCCATTAATGGAGCACATACTTACAAAGGAAACTATCACCTAGATTTCACAATCGTCTCAATACTTTACAAGCAAGCGTTTTGGTACAGCATGACGTACATGGGTGTTTTAATGTAGAGTATCTAAACTCTGATATGATAAAAATATCGGGGACACAGGGAACATAAGGACAAATTAAGCGTAGCACGTATGCTTTATATTATTTGTAATTGGTGATCACATTCAGAAAATATCATATATCTTGGAAAAACTGGATTGCGTCTATAGATGAGAAGCACGGATGTTAAAGCGTTCCATATGATTTACACCGACGTCGATGGAATTATATGCTCTAAAATATTACATTTCATTCGGTTATATCCTTGGGCAATCGACACCGTTACATTGGTAGAAGTGAAAAGTACAGCTTCCCACAGACACTCAGTGATTGGATGAATCCATATTTTTACAAAATGAGGTTTTTGTAGACGAAAACAAATAAAGCAACCCCCCTCCCCTGAATAGCGGACTCCCATCTTAATGCGCATCCCATCCTGTATCGATAAAACACTCATTTCCACAGCGTGGACGTACCTATCATAACTGGAAGCATACCGGTAACATTTAAAAGGAATGAAAGGAATTCCTACCAGGAAACTGTCGTAAATAAAATATGTACACTCTCAGAAAGTATTTTACACGATTTTGAATGTTTAATCTGAAGACGTCAAATATTTCAATTATACAATAACTGCACTTGAATGAATGTATTATCATTGGTAGAGAAAATTACAAATATACGCCTTGTCTACTTAATATATTACAACCAGTGACAGAGGATGCCCACTGAATACTTTGGATACTTCCATAGCACTTCATATAAAATGTTCCATTTAGTCACAAGTTCTAACATCCCTCACAATTATATAAGCATAACTGACGTGGATACATGGTACATATTGCAACATTAGTAAGAGCTACACGAATGCGTTACGAAACTAGGTTTATTAACAATCAGTAGAATGGAAAGCCAGGCCTGTGGCGAGTTATCTGGTTTATCAAATCATAAAATTGTACGTCTCTCATACACATTTCATACGATAGGCAATGAATCAAGTCGTTCTCACAGAGCTGAAAGTCTAGAAAGAGCTAACCGTTACCAAACCGACAGTGCAAGATTATAAATAGGTATAACTACATGTATGACAGTGTTTAATTTAGTCCAGTGGATACATCCTCTATACTAACTAGTGTACTATGTTTTCTGCTCTGTGGGGCTAACAGGTAATATATTATTACAGATTTCCTAAAGTAAAGGGGATTCACACCTATATGTGGACTGTATCGGTTCGGTTCCGTTTTACATCGTCACATCGATAAATGCAAATGGATTATTTTTCTCTATTGACAAGCTCAAGGAAACAAAGGGAAAGCAATTTACTCCCACCAAACATGCATCATCATCAAGAAATGATACAGAAGTCCAATTATGTTAATATATAATGATTCATGTACACATGGAATTTTCACTTTTCTGTAGTCACTACATCTGTTCGTAGTGTCCACCTCAACATTCATTCATTCAAAGTAAGTCCCCTTTACAACAGCATCACCTTGAACAGCCGACAACAGACGCAGTGGTAGTATTTTTGAGTCCTTAACACAAAAATGTCCCTATATTATATACTTCTAGCAGCATCCACCTCCACTGGACTTGACCGGTGTGCTATCAGTAATTTTGACGTTAGGTTTGTCAGATGCTGTTGGTACTGGTCCCATTCTGTTCTTAATCTCCGCAGCCATCGTCATAAATGCCTGTTCGACGTTTGTGGCATTCTTCGCACTAGTCTCGAGGAACGGGATGCCCAACTGATCAGCATATTCCTATGGATTATAATACCATTCATAAATTGGTTTTCAAGCAGCTGCACCGGTACAAAGTACTGACAACGATAGCATGAAAACAAAGCTCCTAGCTAATGCGAAATACTTAATTTCCTACATACCTTAGCTGTTGTGTAGTCTACAACTTTCTTTGTAGTCAAATCGCACTTGTTTCCGACCAATAGTTTGTTAACATTTTCACTGGCATAGCGGTCGATTTCTTGAAGCCACTGCTTCACATTGTTAAAAGATTCCTATAATGAAAGAAAACACGTGCTCTGCGAGTAATGCTTACCGTACTTGTCTAAGAAGTAGTGAATTCTTGGTAAGATAATATAGGGTAGTCAATAATATCGAATTACTAATTGTCATATCAATAATGATGATTTCGGTCACACGTAGACACTAACCTGGTCCGTAACATCGTAGACGACTATGATACCATGAGCACCTCGGTAGTAACTTGAGGTGATTGTTCGAAATCTTTCTTGACCTGCAGTATCCCACTGAAAACATAGAAGTACACATGTAATGACGGCCCTATACGTTTGTGTGAATTCAAACGAAACGTTTTATTTGAACAATCAGCAAGCTACTCTGATGAACCTCCATATCGATAAAAGACTGTTAACATGCAAGGGATACTTACGATTTGCAATTTTATAGTTTTCCCGTCTAGCTCTATTGTTCTGATTTTCTGTAATAACAAAATATATCAAAGGCATAAAAATATGATTAAAAGACAATTTTGTTATGTTATACGATTTTTACTGTTTTAACTTTCGTACTGGCACTAAGAACTAGCAACGGATTAAAACTTACAAAGTCGACTCCTATTGTGCTGATGTAGCTTTCTGTGTACGTATCATCCTGGAAAGAAAAATAGAGGCATCATATCATTTGATCCATACGTAATACTAATATAACTTTCAGTTAGCTGAATAGCAATTGACTAAACTTACGGCAAATCGCAACAAAAGGCAGGATTTTCCAACGCCAGAGTCTCCGATGAGCAGCAATTTAAACAGGTAATCACTGGAAAAATTGAATTTGCCATGCATAAATACACAAGCTGTCAAAGTAGTGAATACATTTACAATGTTTCTAGTAACACGTACACATGACTGTCGGCTTCATGACGGAATGATTGTGGCAGCAGGCTCAATGCAATTACGACAAAAGACTACCAGCAATATATGGGCATTGTGTTAATATTAAACATGTCTCCACATCATAATATCACATAAACCCGGCTGTATCGCTTACAATATTATCACACTAAATTCACTAATTCAGTCCCATCAAAATTCAGAAATGTCAATGGAGTAACCAAATTACATTATGGAGGATCAAAATGATCTACAGATCAAAACGGGTCAACAATTGAGATATTCAATACACATTATTGGTCAACTCATGTCCTACAGTTTTCTCCTCGTTGGTAATCACACAACTGGGACGGCAAGCAGTCACGATTAAGGTTATATCGGTTTTAAAAATGGTTTGAAATAGTTCTTACATTCCACGCATCGACTCTTCGTATTCTCGTAAGAGTTCCTCGATTGCAGTTGGCATATTGGTGATCACATGTACAGCGATTTTAAAAAGTCAAAACTCACAAGGATTCGTCTTCTGAATGTTTAGAAATTACGAATGTTTCCTTCATAATACGGAACGGACCCGATTCTTGATTAAACGTCATAGTCTGACTAGGCTAGTTTGCAAAGTTATGATTATCCAGCACTTCCCTCTTATAAGTAAAATAACTTTGTAACTGTAATTCTCACGTTGTGGAAGATATGATGTGGCAGACGTAACCTGTCATTTCATGACTCAGTTCTATAAACACCAGTTAGAAGTATAACCTGTATAGTAGGTTCTACTTCCGGGATAATACAACTACTCAGATTGCATACAATGAATGATCCATTAAATCTCGTGACCAGCTCTCACTTAAACGAAAATCAACAGAATCGCTCTCCTGTCTGTTGGTTCGATGTTGGTTAACATAATGTTAGGGCGGAATGTATTCCATGGCATCCAGGTGTCTCTATTCAACGACTAAAACGAAGGATATACATCAGAAGGCAATACATATCAAAGTGAAATCCCCTTCTACAATGTAAAAACTACTATTCGAATATGAAAGTATCCACTAAAACTAAGATACCAAAAATAAGCGTCGTTCGCAGAAGAGACAGACTGATCTATAGCTCCTAGAAATGCACAGAGCATGAGGCAATCGTTGGACAAATAATTTGTTTACGATTGGGGTATTCCGTCACGGCACTACATGGGAGGGCTGCTCAAAGAAATGAGACATATCAAATTAAATAAATACATTTGATGCAGATTTCAACTGCGATGTATCTTCACTTAAACATTATGTCTGGGTATCCTCACAGTCAGTTTACGTAAGCTGCGAAATACTTCTTCACAGCAACAAAACCTCCCCAAAACAATGTCCTTTATTTCGCCTTAATTCTTAGAACGGTTCTGTGAATCGTTGAATAGAAATTGAACAAACAAAGTGAATACCATAACACAGCGATTCAGCGCGCATCTAAGGAATAACGTTAATTCTTGTTTTGATGACAGGTGTAATAACTGGTATACAAAGAAATGGATAGAAGACTTTGATCCATCAATTTCATCAAGATGGCAGATTCGAAACCATATATGTTACCGTTCAACGTGTCACAAATATACAGGTAAAGAGTGATTCTTTGTTGTGATGAGTAAAATAACTATACTTATAAATACGTAAGGTCAAAGGGAAGCATTTTCCAGTTTTATTTACAGTCATCAATGGAAACTACATTTGACAGTTGGGGGTGTGAACCCGATGCATCTGCCAATGTGATTTCTTCCTTTAGAGTGATCTCATGCTATGCAAAGTCATAATACCTTATTGTGAGAACGGTTTTGTAAACAAACAAAGAATATACAGAGTTCTGATCATAGTTCCAAGACAATAGGCAGAAATGAAGTGATGACGACTGAGGTTTTTACTGAACACAGGCAAATCATATGATAATGATGACGTTGCCACGATTTACCAACGGTTATCATACAAAAGATGCGAGTTTAAGGATTACTTACTATTCAGGGTTCATTGTGGACATAATGTGTAGACCGCTACCAATACAGAAGATTTCTCGGTACTCTTACAAGGTTTAAATTCAGAAAGAAACGCCCCAAAATCCACCCAGTCTGATTCACCAGCACAATTTCAATATGGCTTCCTCTCCCGAGCCAATGCACATTACTTCCTAGAGGGGGGTTCCACAATTGCTCGTTCATGACGTAATGCTTCCGACGTGGCAAAACGAGAATATTTTTTATTCGGGTGAAAATTACATTTTGACTGACATAATGACAACTTCATTTTTTATAAAAGAGATAAAACCAAAGAAAAAAGTAAATAACTGAAAGATGAAATTCACGGATATCCATTTTTTAGACTGGCCTCTGTACTTTGCATGTCATAACTTGTGGAGAACCAGTCCATCAATGGGGAACTACGTTGTTCTACTATGTTCTAAATCATATAATGGATAAAAATAAGAATCAGCTTTTTGACATGAATGTTGATTATATTTTTTCTTGGGTTGACACATTAGAGAGAGGCGGCAAACACATACATCATTTCACTACCCTAGAACTGGAGAAAGGAAAGATACTTTTTCGTAATTTCCGCTTGGTGGCCTTCTGCTTAAGGGGTAGTAGTTGATCATAGCAACCTTGCTTAGTTACTCAGTATCCAGACTTTCAGAACGTCAAAGATGGCCAGCAACGAAGAAGAAAAGCCTCAAAGTAAAAGGATATTTATCAACTGTGTTGATGGATACCAGGGGAAAAACCTCGCAAAGGTAGGTACCTTTAGCTAAGATGTAAATGATTGTAAAATGTTCGATACTTAAGAAAATTCACACCATTGATCTTGAGCCATCGGGCCATAACATTGTACATGTTTCGTGTATTTACATCGTCACACGATTATTCTT
Organism: Armandia brevis; assembly: GCA_035585475.1. NCBI lineage: Eukaryota > Metazoa > Annelida > Polychaeta > Opheliidae > Armandia > Armandia brevis. The sequence goes on from JAXGGS010141086.1 coordinate 19,641, forward strand.
ACCATTTATATGAGGACAATATTGTAATCTAAAACGGATCATATGAAGACAATTGTTTTTCTAACACTGTTAAAGATCCACGGTCCCTTTGAATCGTTCACTCATTAGTGAGTTATATAATTAGGTAGAGCATAAACACTCGTATCTGTGCTCCTTTTCAGTATCTGTCACAATGTGTTGTTGGAGCATCCCTTGAAGAAATAGAGGAGGAGGAAGAAGACAATGAATCCGTATCTAGCGACATAATAGCAGTTGCTAAAGATGGGTGTTATGATATTATCGGAACACTTAAAGACAAATCAAACCCCAAACCAGACTTTGTCAAAGAAATAATCCAGGTAACTGTTTGATGCACATAGTTTGAAACGTTTTACATAAGAACTGTAAATTTCAGTGATACATGCTTGTATTGAATTATTTGTTTACCTCCAGTATGAAACCAAGGAACAATTGTACGAGCACATGATTGAATGTGATATCATCGTGTACGACGTAACGGAAGACCCTGATCAAATAGATGAAGCTATTTGGGCTGTATCAGGTATGAATACAGTTATGTACGAATCACACAGATAATGGCCCACCATCGATATTGCACTATTTATAATTTAATTATTTGGTTACAGAGTTGCATTCTGACCTGGATAAGATAGAAAAATCCAAGATGTTCATACTCGTATCCAGTGTCATGACATGGGCCAGAAGCAAACCCCTTGATCCAGTTTGTACCTTTATTATTTTCTTTGCCCAGCCATGAGTAGTCTCACTACAGTATTCCCATGGGGACTTCTCCTGATTATTTTGTTTTGCTCTAGGATGATCCAGAGATTCCATTCACTGAGGATGAATACAGGAGGAGAAAGCCTCATCCCAATTTCAAAGAACATATCAGTGCAGAAAAAACAGTCATGAAACTAGGCAAAACAGTAAGTTTTTGGACCTCTTTTTCAACTGTACCACTCTGTGGAAGAAAAATCTATATTCAACTCATTCAATTTGTATTGCAGAACAAGGCCAAATTAGTAACGTATGTCGTGGCGTCTGGATTGACATACGGATGTGGTGAAAACATATTCCACTATCTCTTTAAGGTAACAATCACAAAATTCAATCAATTTGGTTACATAGTGAGGCATTGTTTTTAAATCAAATCAATGATATACGCTCTTCAACTATCCTCTCAAAGACATTTGTATTTTCTCTTTTAGGCCGCATGGCACAACGCCCCTGAATTGCAATGCTTTGGCAATGGACAAAATATTGTCCCAACTATACACATCAAGGATCTTGGAGGGTAAGCTTGTTAAAACATCTAGATAGTTGACCAATACATCAATGACCATACTTTCCGAAAATTGCTACTATCATGTTAGACGAAATCTTATTTAACTTTTACAGAGTCATACAGAATGTCATCGACAGTAGGCCGAAAGTCAGATACTTGGTCGCAGTGGATGACAGCAAAAATATGCTTGAGGAAATTGTTAAATGTGTCAGCTCTCAGCTAGGAACAGGGAAAATAAAGAGCATAACAAAGGAAGAGGCACTGTTGAGCAAAGATATCGAGGTAACAATTTGAATAGTCGAGAATGGTACTGCACATGTTAGACCCGGTAGTTGGCACTGTTTTCATATTCATAAAACTTATAGAACCATAATTGCGGCTGTGGTATATTAATCCTAATGGTCAATCTTGTATATTACAGCAAGCCGATTTTGACATGCTTCTTGTGAATTTGCGCATGGATGCAGTTTACGTGAAGGAAAATATGAGGATTAGATGGAATGCTGAGACTGGAATCTTGGAGAATATTCCACAAATCTCCAAGGAATATAAAGAGACTCGTAACTTGATGGTAAGCTAATTTACATATATTACATAATGTGTCTCGTCATATATTCCATATCTGTATGCAATTACTAAGTCAAATTTGTTTTAAATTTGTGTAGCCGCTCAGAGCATTTGTGATGGGACCTCCTGCGGCCGGCAAAACCACAGTCGTTAGGAAATTATGTGACCATTACAAACTTCATCACATCAAAATCCAAGATGTGATAAACGAGGCTCTAGACAACTTGGTAAGAACTTGAGTTGACTTCAAATTGAATGCGTCAATATGTTAAGCGCTTTTCATAACCACATGTTGTGAATAACTTGCCATGGTTTCATAAGAAGCATATAACATTAATGAAATAATATTTACGATAGCAACGTACCTCTGCTCGAGCTGATGAAGAAGACGAGGGAGAAGATGACGGAAAAGCACAGGAAGCGCAGGAAATGTTGGAAGCTATCAATGAGAGCAAAGAAGAGAATGGCAACGGTCGCATCGGTGATCAGTACATCATCAAGTTCTTCAGAGAGAAACTTCAGTCAAAGCCTTGCCAAAATCAAGGTTTTATTTTGGATGGATTTCCCAAAACTCTGGAACAATCTAAGGAACTTTTCGCTGGTAGGTCCTGTGAAAAAAATAATTTTGAATTTAACCTTAAATTGTTTGCCCAACCTTGATGTCATGTTTTCAATCTATTAACTGTTTTTACTAGCCGATGATGAGGCGGAGGAGGAAGAGGGTGGTGCTACGTACGACAAAACTATCATGCCTGAGACAGTGGTTTGTTTGGAGGCGACAGATGAATTTCTCAAAATTCGTGTCATGAATCTACCGGAGAATGTTGTATCGGGAACACATAATACAGAGGAGGGTCTGAATCGCAGACTCGCTGAATTCCATGTAATAAATACCGAGGATGACACCGTTCTTAATTATTTTGACGAGTTAGAGTTCCATCCACACAAAACAGGTAAGGTCGTTTTCGATTTGTTTTACATCCAACCGTTTTCAGCGCACGTCAAGTAGGGTTATATGATTTGTTTCCCTTTTATTACAACAGATATAGTTAAGGATACCTCAGAAAATATGCAAGACACTGTCGAAAAAATTAAGAAAATAATCGGCGAGCCCAGAAATTATGGACTAACACCTGATGAGCTTGAAGAACAAAAGAGAAAGCAAGAGGAAGAGAGATTAAAGAAAGAAACAGAAGAAAAGAGTGAGAGAGAGAGAAAGGAAGCTGAGGAAGCTGCAGAGAGAACCAGACGGCAGGAGGAATGGGTACGACTCCTCGCTGAATTAAATCGCTATATTTTCGAATAATACAAATCATACAGTGAACTTGCATTTATCTGATATTTGCTCCTTGCAGACCTCTCGTTTGGAAGAGGTGAAACGCGAAGAGTTTGAACTCTTAGAAACGCAGTCAATTCCTCTTAGGAACTATCTGATGAAACATGTTATGCCAACCTTGACACAAGGTCTAATTGATTCTTGTAAGACTAGGCCAGATGATGCTATCGATTACCTGGTGAGTACATTTTATGATTGAAAACATGCCCATAATAATATATTTGACATTGTTAGCAATACCAATTTTGTATTAATGTGTAATGGTTGGATACTAAATTTCAGGCGGAATATTTGTTTCAACACAACCCGCAAGTGGACTGAGGTACATTTGGATTGATTTCAACGAGTGTTTATTGTCGGACTATTTTTATTCAAGTGACTTTATGAAACTTCCATTCTTATCCAAGGCATGTATGTGAAATCGACCATCTAGGACACTGGAAAATGCAATAAATTAGGGTTCTGCATTCGATCACGAATCATCAATGTATATTTCGGAAACGCAGTGTGGAGGCTATCAACGGTGTTGTTACATGTTATTGTAAAATGTGATATTTCTATTCGAAAAAAATCTATATTAGTGTGATTTAATTGTCGAATAAAGCTTTAAGTGTATATTAGAAATTATGTGTATGCTTTAATGCAGTTCCATATCGAAATTATCTTCATTGAAAGTGATGCCAAACAAACCCCACAGGATATGCTCAGTTTCTTGATTTTTATATACAGTTGTATATCATTCGGGAGTTGTGCCCTCTGATCGGCAGGAAATTATAATTATCCAAGGGGATGTGATAACACAACCTATCCAAAGACATAACCATCAGGTACAACCACCGTGGGTATTACATTCGATACTACTTACATAGTGATCTTTTCATTCGGCCGATGTCGCTACTGAGATATTGTTTTCTCATACTTGCACTGAATGCTAAACCTCGTGGAGATTCAGGGGTTGGTTTACTAGGAAAAAAAGTTGTCTCTCTTTTATCTGTCAATTATTTGTAAAACTGTGACAACACGGCTAGCTGTATCAGTGCAGTGTGAATCACCAAGCGCTTTGTATATCTTTTACACGTGCTTTTACCGCCATCTTTATGCTGACACAGTTCTTACCAATGCTATTGGCTGTATTTCCGCATGTCGGCTGTTGTATGTGACAAACGTGTCTGCCTCTACTTTGTTCATTCTATAATATTTCTCAGTACAGTTTAATTAATATCGGTAGTAAGACAATGTTTTTAAGTTCAAAGGTATTTTTATATACCTATAATGTTCGACTAATAGTGACAAAAGATTGATGATTTTAAAATTAAAAGAAATCAATTATATAAAAAAGGGAGGGTTATGGATTAGTGTAACAGCCATCGTCTCGTAGGGACGATTTTGGCTTGGTCACATGGTCCGTCCCAGTTTCATTCTTCCGTTGACTAAGCACGCAGTATGGCGCTAAACTAAACGTAAGTAAATGTTGGCTTTTATTTGAATTTTCGTCGCCAATATGACATTTAATGAGGTGTTGAAAGAGGGTAGTGTAGTAATGATGATTCTAAGCCTTACTTAGCGGGGTGTCGACTCATGTTTCTCGAGCTTTCGGGATGGAACACGCGGTTCGGGATGGGGACACTGTCCAACTCATCTTCACTTTCCTCCCGATAGTCCCTCGCTGTAGCGTACTTTCAGCGACCGCGTGAAACGTCTGATTTACATCGAGTCATCAGCTAATCTCAATACTTATGGGTATATGACGAGCTTTATCCTCACCGGACCATTTTCGCCAAGAAATATTTATGTGCGGCGCATGTCAGCTTGAGCTGAATTGCTCCCGGTGTAGTGTCACTTTGAGGCTGACATGTCTATGGTAAGTGGTAGGCGGCGCAAACATTTGCGAATCGCGAATTATACTAGACCCGCTGTATAACGCGGGCAGCGGCAGACAACCCTGAAATAACGCGTTCTCTAGAGTTGTCATTTAGAAAAGTGGCATTTGCCAGGCGTTTTAAAGAACCATTAATAACGAGTGGAGGGACTACAGACACCTGCGTTATTATGTTATTAAATGGAAAACCACTGTATCATTTATCAATATACCTACTTTATACCTCGTAAAATATCAGTTGCAATTATGTTTTGGTCTTGTCAGTTGTCACAGCGTAATATAAACACTGCGATGCTACTGGACAGAATATTCTGATTTATTTGAGGTGAGACGGGGGACGTGTCCCGGAGTAGCAGGTGATCTCATGTCGCATCTAGTCGGCGCTCTGTGCACGTCGCCCAGTCATAAGCCGTCTTTGTCCCGTTGTCGCTTTGTTCTACTTGAGCTGTCACACAAAAGTGGCCGGCTGGTTTCCATAGAGACGGCGACGCCAGCCAGGATTTGCTCGTCATCCGCGCTTCGGGACACCAACTTGTGAATTGCATTTCTAATTTGCACTCCGGAGGATTCATATGTGGCATATTCAAATACATGTACATTTTGTATTCACCTTGGATGAAGAAGGCTGATTAATTTCTAGATCCAAGAGGAAAACTTGTTGATGGATATTATTACAGCGCAGTATTGCTAATATAAAGACAAAAATATATTTGTTTGTATTAGCATGCTAGTGATACTAAGTGACTACTAAGCGGCAAAGAAAGTTTATAAACTACATTTCATGTGGATTTTATCATTGTGCATAAGGACTAAACGATCTTAACAGGTTTCCTGTGGAAAAGTGAAAAAGGTCTGAGCATTATCTTGCCGCATTTTCATTTACTTCCCGGATGCACTTTTGTTTTATTTTTATTGTACATTTTACCCATTGCCGTACTATGGAATTTATGATTGCACGATCCTTTGAGTTCAAATGCAAATGTACCGGGGGACTGATTTAAATTCTATAATACTGCTACGACTAGGTTACAACTTTTGTTATACACAGTTTAAAGTTAACCGCAATTGTATATTCATAGGATAGTCAATAAATAATCACAATTATTTGTTCAAAATGTATTTACACATCTAGCCCGCATAACCGGTGTTAATTTCTACTGCACTAATGCATGATCGCCAAACCTGCACGAAGACAGATATCGTCTACGATTTGAAATAAACCCATACATGGCCAGTGTCGATGACACTTACATCTATGCAATTGAAATGGTCAGCTATGATAACGATTGAGAATATTGACATAAAAGTACGCTCATCTTCTAACGGGGGATCCCATTCAAACTCCATCTGCAGAACACGTTAACACCTTCATGTCATGAATCTATATCTATTTTGTTTGATTTCAGAGTTTCGAAGTGTTGAAGATTACGCTGGCTGGTTTTTCTGTACGCATGAGACCTATACAATGCTATAATATGGTTTAGAACAGGCGGCCCACTTCATCCCTTGTACAGATATTTACTTTAGAGCAACTGACAAGAGTTGATTTCCTGTTGACTTGGGTAAGTTTATCATACGATTTATATTTGGACAGTGATATATCGCTATAGCAAGGACTAAGAATGTAACGCAGATCAGTTGCTGGTGTGAACGTGCTAATTTGTAGATAATTTCAGGTTGTTTTATCACGATAACAGTATCCACTTGTCACTAACGCCCATAAATGGCCTACGAAAATATTAGGCAACCTGTATTTCTGGTCAGATTTGATTGTCCACCTATACATGTATTTCATTAATGCTATGTAAAACGTCGATTTAAAGAACACCATTTACATATTTTTTTTTCAATTCGGCCGACTATGGCAGCATGATAATGCCGATGTACCGCCCGCAATACATTACTATCCTCTTACTTTTGTCCTTAATCAGTCGTCTAATTTCCTAGAGCGATTTAATTTTGATGAAATTCACTACCGCGATACATGATGGTTGTATTCTATGTACATGTTATACGCGGTCGAAACTCTGTACAGTTTAACACATGTAGGCAGATGTTTAAAAGTGATTATTGGCAACACATTTAAGCGATTATACACTCAGACTAATCTCCTTGCAATAATAGATTATCGATCAATGGATAACACTGACAGGTGTATTCAATAGACAATACAGCCGTTGCATAGAAGCATGTTTTGTGTGGGACCTTTCTAAAATTTCAATTACAATGCTTGTTAATTGGTACTTATTGAACAGTGCGCAGTTAAAGAATAAGGGACAATCCATGTTAATGTTAATTGAAATTAAAGACAGCAAGTTTTGCAGTGTTTAATTGTCTATAAATTATTTCATTCTGCTAGCTATGTAATGTTAGTTGATAATGGCAATACACTAACCCTTGATTAGACATACAGTCTCCTTCGATAAATCCTTATTGTTTTATAGAGTTTCTACCACACTCTCATCCAGCTATCATTGTACCATCTTTCGACATCAAAACGTATATACTATTTTCATGTGGGTAGATTATCATGCATCTAATTGTATTTTGCTCTCAGGCAACTACTCTGTGATTTTGCTAACACACATAATGAACCACTAGTCATTCTTACCAATCATGAGGTTGGTGTCATACGTTATGCGAATTTAATATATGCGCGATATGTAAGCAATGCAAATATTGAGCTCACCCGCATCACAAGCTCATCCTCGCTATAGCGCGCTAGGTGGGTTGCTTAGCAACAGCTTGATGCTTTTATTGCCCGGGCAACCGGCGATCAGATGAAAGCTTCAAGACCAGATGGTGCCTACATAAATAGATAGGCAAGAGTGAGAGTGAGTGTGCGGATTCGCCTCTAGGGGGTCACTGTTGGTACTCCAGAATCCACGTTTCGGTGATGCTAGTTCGCTTCTGATGTAGGAGCGCTTCCTCTGTGAGACATTTTCATCTCGTATCGACGGTAGAGTGAATGTAAGCGGATTTACGCGTGATGCTGATGGACTAAAGAAGAGGTAGGTCGTTGCGAACGATATTGTGCGGTGTGAACGGATTGTTTAGTGCTCCAGTATGCGGATAAATGATGGGTAGTCCTGGCCTCAGAATTCGGGCGGCCATTGTGACTTGGTGTACTGAACGATAGAAGGGCTCTAGCGGTGTGAGTACCGAAAGTTGGTAATGCTGATGAATTCAGAGATGCCACGTTCTCCGTCATCCAAGTCGTATGTTTCAGTCTTAACAGTACTGCTAATGATATCGGCATGATAAAAGTGGAGGACTATCCTACCTCAACGTCATGTTATAGTGGTTACAAATACTTTTGACATATTTTTAATAGAATGGAAGATCGCTTTTTCGGTCCTCAACCATTATATCAGAATCGTCACTGTCTGGTCAATTTCATGAAATTGTGGTTACTATATCATATACATACATATTTCATAGTATGCTCAGGAAATGAGGCATTGTTACCGGTATAAAATAGCACTACTTGTTTATCTCTGCGCTTTTCTTGTGAGACTCTTTCTCATATTACACTTGGAACTTGTTGTCTTAACGTGTCCTAAATACTCATTCAGCTTAGAAATATGTTATCAGTCCGCCAGAATTTATTCCTTGCACATAAAACGCACATTTTCATTGGGCAGGGATAATAATATTGTTGAGCAGAGTGTCCACCCAGCCGGCAAGGCGGATACATCCCCTAGGAACCCACGCGCCCTGAAACAACCCGCCTTGATCAATATGTGCTCCCGCCTCTTGCGTCCCAAACATTACACCCCTCACATAGATTACCGTTGTCAAGGCAACGGTTTCAAGCCAGATTTGCCTAGTCAGAGTCGCTTGCTGATGCAGCTCTCCCTACCTGGGATGCGTAGGGAAGCCTGACTGGGTCGTTCTGATTCCGATACAGGGAGCCTTAGCTCCGAAGATTACCCGGCATCAGTGACCAGCAGCTCTTGTTTGTGTACAGTTTTTTGTCTGATATTCGGGAAATTTGCTGCGGCGGAACACAACAGGGTAATGTTTGTTCATATTTGTTAAGTCGCTTGATTTTCTTGTTGTTGTAATGCAAAGGATTTGAGAACAGTTTAAACTCAGTACGTGCAGCTGAATTTCACCCATCTTCTTATCGAAAAATTGGTGTTTGAGAATACATGTATATTTTTAAGGCGCACTCCAATGAATACTTTCAGTTCCCGTTATATTTTATTGCTCAACTTATAAAGATAATGTTAGAGATTCATGTGTATAAAGACGATGGTTTGCTTCACAAATGCTTTCGTCAATACACAATGCAATAGTGGTGTTATTAAATACTAGTATTAAATACTCGTCGAACCGTTGACTATTTTCCTAGTTTCGTGAGTTTTCGACTTTATACCCTCGCACGTTTGAGATCCAACCTAGGGAATGGTTTATGGATTGACGAAATCGGACCTAAACCGTTCGCGTTTGAGAATATTTCAAAACGTTTTTAGCCAGCCTGGACTTCTGTTGCTTTAGTTGTTATTTAGTTAAGGAAAATCAATTGCGCCAGATGTTACTGGGGAGTGAATGTTAATACGCCGACAGTATCGATATGATTGGAATAAAACCTTCGTATCTGATGTGGATCTGAAGCCACCTCAACCGAGTGTGCTAATCAATGTGAGTCGTTTTTCTGACGGATTTAGTTTTTATCCAATGTCCTATTTCAAACATTTTAAATTTCGGTTTGTATTAAGAGGTTGGATCCTTTTGGTCTAATATTATATACGAAAACAGCGTTTTAATATGCTTTCATGAAGCTCTCACTAGAAATATGACCTCTATGCTGTGTATTGTTCAGATGATGCCCAGACAATGAAGGTAATTAATTGTTTATTGTCAATGTTTCATCTTGACGCGCGAGATAAGACTCGCGGAGAGCCTCCTCTGTTCGACATGAATTGGCGGTAAGCATCTGAACCACCAGGCACATTATTTACAACGCTGTTGCGCCAGCATCCCGAACGCTATCTTACCATAATCTATGCCGCCATGTTTCCCAGTGTTGCTGAAGGAAGCGCTAAATCCGTGCAGCCTCATGTTCAGTGAGCAGGGAGTCCCTGTTGCCATGGTAACTGATATATACATTTTACTGAGCAGCATCACATTTGGTTTCCACATCCCTGCGCATGTTGGTGATACTAGCGCTGTGCTGAAGAGAACTGAGCCCGTTCATCACTGACAATTACCTGAGATAACCAGCGGTAATCTCGTATATACCACTTTTTAGGATAAATCTAATATTCTAAGTAGCAGATGGAATTGCCATGAATGTAAGATTAACAGCGTTGTTTACTAAATGTGATGAGTCAGGCCGCCTGAGTTGCAGCACCTTGTTTGTGGGTGTGACGCCCATTAGCAAGGTCATGGAAGAAGGTAGGATAATCCCCTTATATTGATGGATCTGTGGTTGTCAAATGTCATACATAAGCTTTGTGTGTGTCTTTGGTGTGATGACACAAGGTGTATTTTTAAATCGTATCAGCTCCATGAAACGATATGGTTAATCGCGTATACAGCAGCTACTGTACACCTTTGGGTGTTGTTTTTACTTAGCTGATTTCAGCGTTGAATTTACGCAGCATGTGCCCATGATATTATTACATGTTGAGCCGTTGAAAGAGTGCCTATATCTTTCGTTGCCAGTAATCTCATCCATTCTCGGATTTCGAGGATGACTATGGCGCGTATGCATCGTCTGCCAAGACCGTGATAGACACAATTGTCTCCCCTTCACTCGAGTATTAACGGGACACTCGAGCGCCTAGCATCTCGGCCTCGTTCTGTAGGCTAATGTTTCATTTAATGCTCCTCAGAGTTTTACGCTATGATTCTAGAGGAACTCACAAGGTGCGTTTCTCGAGAGAGTACCCGTTTAATCACTTTACTTGGATTAGGTTAATTGATTTATGCTACGATGAAGAAAGAGGCTGTATTTTGATCTGTCTGGTGTAATTGCCTGCCCCGTTACTCTGGCTGCCACCTTTGTTTCTTTACCTTGATCTCACTGCATCATATCCTATGTGTATCGTTGTTGTCATGGAAACCGAGACCAAGTTCATCTTTCAACCAACTCATGCTTGTCGTAAACCGGTTTGCTGATGTGAAGGAAACAAATTATATAAGGAAGGAAAATTATTGATCTCGTTGATAAAGTCAAGAATAAACAGTTTCACGTCTCTGATTATAAAGATGCATTAACAGAAGGTATATAACATCAAGTCTTTATTATTTTGAGCTCTAGTGGGAATGAATAATCTCCAGACTTTTACGATGCAATCTTTGACCTCATAGTTTGCCGATTCTGTAGCTGTGAACTTTCACTCAATACATCATTCGGTTTGTACCTTAAAGTGTAGCGGTAAGTTGGCAGCAGAGCCTCTCCCCTCCGAGGGTTTAACCCAGTCAGGCGCGATGATTATTCATCAGCCCCGCCGACTGAAACAAATTCTGGTTTTGATGAAGTGTTCTTGAGCGAGAAGCTGGCCATATTCATTCCGTTTTCTCGTGATCAAAAAGACTGAATATTACTAGGCCGTGGTGAAATACGAACTATTAATCACGAGTTATCGCGACATTTGATAACTTATTCAGAATATTTCCATAATAAGTTGCTACCTCGTGTATCTGCATGTGTATGGTACTACTTGGCTCTCGTCTCCGGGACAACCGTGGTTGCATCCATGGTTACGCGCTCTCAGTTGCCATGATACAGTTGCTAGGTAACGATATACGATGGCGTAAGCTGTTACTCTAGTGTGGGTATCGCCTGTGTACTGTTTTTACCTCTCATTCGCCCTCGTGTTCCTAGCAGCCGGGCGTTATCATTCTTGACTCTAAACATTAGGAGAAAACATGACAACCGTTTCGGTTTCTTTATAAACTGTTGTTATTATGGTGAACTTTGGTGAAATAATTTATCATTTTACTTCTAGTTCATGAATTTTCATGCCGCACTTCGCACCATGCATGAAGCAGTTATGGGTCGTTTTGTTTTGACTTCAGCCTTTATTCTCTGCTAAAGCACGTCAACCATTTACAGGAAGCAAATGGTTAGCAGGGTTTTAGCGTGGTTGTTGACAACAAATGTAACATCGTACCCTCAGCCAATGCCTTTATCTGGATCGCATGCATCTGCCTAGTTGAGGCACTGTCCTAGAGAGTGGCCATTTAGTGTGCTCCATTAACTTGCGTTGTGTCCTGCCAGGCCTGCGGCCACATGGCCTTATGAAATATGAATTTGTGGATGGTGTTTATGCATGAAACTCCGGCACCGCCGAGGTAATTGGACGGTCTGAAACCGGAGTGCGATGCTGAACGGTGAAAGACACATTTAACAAATTGGATGACATTGATTGAAGGCAATATCTCCATTAAGCAAATCACATAGCATCACGAGGAGGAGCATTTTCTTGCTATCAAAATTTAATATTTTAATTTTCGTGCAGTCGGGCTCAAGCGCACCGTGAATAGTTAATACAATTTCGTGGCTGCTTAACGATAAAGGAACATTGTTTTTATATCGACATTCGCGGAAGCTTTCAGATTTTTTCCGCTGTAATTTCTTTTGAATTGATCATTTGATCAAAGATGACGACTTAATGTAAAGCTCACTCACTTGTAAGCGTGTCGAAACGATTGCATGTGAATTTATACACAAGTGTACTTAATGCTTCCTATGTCACTTGCCGCGTATCAATGCGAACATTAAAGTAAGAAAGCAAATATAGATACCCTCGGTAGTAATATTATCATTCAACTAGTCTGATTAGTCTGGCCTCTTTGTGCAGCCTGCGCCCTCCCACCACTGAAAGATAGAGTGTTTAGAAGTCTTTTAAATGCTTCAGTGAACTTGGTGTGCAGCGAGGGCCTGCCTAAATGGTGTGTTGCCATAGGAACCGCTTGGGTCAGGTGACCTCCTTTTATGTGTAGTCTGGTGTTCCTGCTGTCATCGTTATGATCAGTGGTTGGGCCTTTCAAATGTAAAACAGGGACACCCATTCAACTAACCAGGACCTCCATCTTGTGACTTGATGCACACTCTCTAACTTTCAGTGTGTTGCCATGGAAGTGAGCCAACTTTGAAAATGTTATGTTAAACTGGTTGTATGTGTAGATAAAGGTAGGTTTATACTTCATCGATCGATTGATAACGCTTATGCGAAATTTCACGCCGAGTTAACAGATGTGCGAAGTTGTGTAACGTAGCACCGAATGGGAAGTTGTGTGTACACAGTTTCTTTCAGCCATGTTGATTTGTCAAGTAAGGAAGCCATGATGGCCGGTTGTTCCTAGTGATGCGTACTTCTGTTTAGTCGTATTTGTTGTGTCAGTATGTCTTCGTGTTAATAATCTATACTCGCCTGTGGATTCCCTAGTGTAAAAATACCAAATAACTACCAGATATTAACGCAGCCGTCGCATACTGAGAGAGCGCCATTTGTCGGACCTTTCGGTGATGGTGGTTAACGTGGGCTTCTTTGTTAAACAAATTAAACTGATGAATTATTTGTAAATTTCAGATCGGGAAAAGACACCACAATGGCGCCCATCAAAACTGAACCAGAAAGCGATGCTTCCATGCGAGCTCGCTTGGTGGAAAGTTTAAGTGCCAGCTTTCCAGGGAGTGCCCTCTCTAAAGCTTTACACAGCATGCGAGAAGATGATTCCCCTCCTTCAGACACTGAATCGAAAGATCCCCTAAGCAGCAGTTGTTACGCGGAGATCAGATTAGACAAGGTGAAAATAGAGGATATGAGCGACGACGAAGAGTTGACGAGCCTTGCCTGGCTTCAGGACACTGACTTATTAAAGAATATCAGCTGTGCAAGTCCGATGGAGGACACCCAAAAGGAAAATGGGATGGGCCCGCAGACCCACCCCCCTCATGTACCCTACAACCCGCAAAAGCACATCAACAGCAAACCCCCATACTCGTTTAGTTGTCTGATATTTATGGCAATAGAGGATTCTCCTATCAAAAAACTGCCAGTGAAAGACATCTATAACTGGATACTGACTCATTTTCCGTATTTTCAAAATGCACCAACAGGATGGAAAAATTCAGTAAGGCACAACCTCTCTCTGAACAAGTGCTTCAAGAAAGTGGAAAAGGAAAAGGCCCAGGTAAGAACAGATGAATTATATTTGTTCAATCTCAAGATGTGGTTCTTCAGTTAATTGTTCAATTTATGTTTAATAATATTCCATAAATATATGTTAAATTTACCCGTGTCTGATTCTCTGTCATTCCTGAGTATCTTTCGTAAGAGAATTATGCTGCGATAAAGATGTTAAACCATTTTTGAATTCCAGATTAGTTTCAATTTATATCAAATTTATATTGTATCGAGCCATATGCTAAACTATGTTTAAATTGAACGTCGGAAATGAGGATTTAGCCCGGGTTTGCACACGTGTTCGCGCAGCTGCCGAGATGCTGATAAACTTCGACACGGTTTATGTGCAGAAATAAATCTATATCTGGTGTTTGAACCTAAAACTTGAGGTGAATGGGTGGGACGTGTTTAACTAACAGCCTCATATTAAACTTCCAGCTCAGCCTCTTTATGTACGCGCAAGTTGAACGCAGTGACATTTTATCAGATCCTTATTCGTCTATTGGGCTGCGTTAATTTTCAATCAAGCATGGATTAAAATTATACCCAGCAGTGTCAACATGAATTTGATTTGACTTTGTTTCGTTGCATCTGGATGAGCACACACGTATCTTAATTCTCGTGCAGGTGCTTATCTTTGTCACATTACCGCCATATGGATCAGATTCTTCTCATAAATTGTAAATACCTAATGACAGCCTCTCAGCTAGGTGTTGCGTTCGATTCTTCGGTATCGATTTTCAAGAGAGCATTCTTCTAAATCCTAGACTCTGATCACGGATAAGTAGACAAAGGAAATAATTCGAACTCATTTAAGTCACGTTTCACTGTGGAGTATGTTGGGCCTCTAACAAATGATTAAATACTGTATATTGATACTTTTATGCGATTTTACGTCCACTACAAATTGCATGGATCCTGACTTAAAATGTGCATCATACGATATCAATTAATATCTGCTACATCTGTGTATGCAACCACGGATACACATCAGAGCGTTTTCATACAGAAACAGTGCAATTCATTCTTGTTCAAAATTCTAAAAAAACACATTTAGCCTAGGCATTTTACTGACTAGATTTTGCATACCACAACAAGCCCAGCATAACAACTTGCCGATGATGCTACCTAGCTTGCCGGCTCAGCCCATGGTAAATTTCTCCTCTCAGCCCAACTCATCACTGCCACATCAGCATAGGGGCCATTGCCATGACAACGTGATGCAGAGTGAGGCTAGATGGGATTGGCAGTGATCCCGTCCCATACCATTATTGGCGTAGTGCATTAAAATCAATTCCTGCATCCGAACCGCCCAGAGTCTGTCACGTTTAAAACTTTCACACAATGGCACATAAACCGAGCACTGCACGCACAGCTTGTTCAGACTAAGGTCTGTGTTGTACAAACTAAACAAAAATATCTGCAAATGTGTATGTGGATGCAAAGGCATATGTAAAAAGTAATACATTCTTGTCCCATATCAAGTCGCGGCCCAAAATCATCATTTAACAACACAGTCCACGGGGGTTTTAATCGGGCTGATGTTAGATGGCCTGAGTTAAGAAGGATGTTCCTTAATTATCAACAGATATGTATTATATAAGTTGACGCTGTGGGGCGGATACTGGCGGTAGATAGTTACTGTAAATAAGGCTAGATAAGGAGATAATCCCAGACGTGTGATGCTAAGCCTCCCACATAGCTGTCCTGTTTCTAGTATCGATCCATACCAGGATTACCCCCATTGCTAGCCCCATTGCCAGTGGCTGCTTTTGTTCATTATTCTGGACCATTCCCTACCATGTCAGGCCACCAGCATGGCACTTGATTTTCTCCTCTGGGGGCAGGCCTTGAAAAATGTGCATCAGAATTTCCATGGCAACAAAATGTGATGCAGCGCTGGGCTCAGAGCAACCAGGCTTGTTATTGAGGCAGGCTATCCTCGGCTGTAGGTCAGTGCCATGAATGTGACCTAACCAAGCTCACAGTGTGATACATTTTTGTAATATCGCCCCCCAATAAATACTATATTTTTCAACAAACTTAATAGAACCCTACCACTACAAAACAGTTGAAAACACGCTCTTTCAAATGATCGAAATGTATAAATTGGATGTGACTATATCACGATAGAATTCATATTTTAACTCATGTTGTACAACAAAAACTTATTTGACCCATTATAAATACGAATAGCCGTACACCTTTCTGGTATTCAGATTTTCAAGCGAAAAATACAACCCGCTCAATTGTCTTGCTTGAGGTGGGTGCTGATTCGCGGCGTTGATAGTTGATGTGCCAATTATACCAATTAGATGAGATTGCTCATGATCGGAGATGCATGATTGATTATTACTTGAGTAGAATATCTGCAGTTAATTGCAGCTCGAGCTAAATCCACTTATTTGACTAGGAAGTCCGCGTGACGTATATAAGATGGTTCGATGTGATGTCTGCGAGCGGTTTGTGAAGCCCCAAGTGAGGGGCAGCACGGTGTGCATCTACACTTTCTGAGAGGGGTTTTATTGAATAATAAATTCCATTCGGTGACAGAAAAGGTCTAGAATTGCCTCATTAGTTGTGTGGAGGGGCAGAGATGCAGAGATATCCGCTGGTGGGTTAGCGCAGTTTCACCTGCCAGCTAACATCATTAATCTACCCGTGGCCCCGGGCACAATATTACCGGCTCTGGCCAAGGAGACAGGGGGGCATGTTTTCTCCTCTCCAACTGTTAATCAAATATTGTAATATACACAACTACCGGTATGCGAACCGAGTCACCGTGTGAGCAGACAATAGCAATAACCCGACGACGCGTACCGTTAACTGAAAAAATACCGAGAGGTCCGCGTTTTACAACAAAGTTTTGAATGTTTATCACGTGAGGAATACGAATGCGCTGTTATACATTGTCAATTATTTTCATTTTCAGGGTATTGGAAAGGGATCATTATGGTGTATCGATCCCGACTATCGGCCAAACCTCCTGCAGGCCCTGAGGAAGACTCCTTATCACCCCTACCACCAACTACAGATGCTCTCTAATCCCCAACCAACTGCTAACTATACTCTTCATGGAGTATTCACCGGGTAAGTTCTTTATTATCATATTTTCGCAGTTATGCCCGGAGGTTACATGCTGACATAAGCAATAATTACGATTCTGGTGCAGTGAACTCAATTATACGACATTTGGGGCACACAGCATGTAGTTATTGGTTTGCCAACAAAATATGCATATACATTTAATATTTGATCGGCCAGGAGGTGAATGTGTGGGGAAGAGCGATTAATCCCATTAAAAAGTGTGCATAATTCATCATTGCCGAATCATGGAATGTGGTCTCAATCCCGACATTCTCATCAATGAAGTGATCAGTGATGGGCGTGGTCGGACCAAACAAGGGCAGTTTGTAGATCACACCTGCTGCAGACGATCAATTGGTCAAGTATGTAAAGGTTCAACAGCGATGTCAACTGTCAGGTGCAGTATGAGGTTGTAGGCTGGTTAGATGCGAAATATATCATTTGCATCGTGCGTTGAATATCCGCGAGACTGACTTGGCACGTGATTTTTTATGCTGGTAATGTGCCAAAACAACCCAGGATCCTTTGTCATAAACACTGATTGCGTTCATATCACCATAGCCTACCCTTCACCTAACGTCGGCCTTGTCCAACGACGAAATAACTTGACGTTTCACTGTAATATGCTCCTAAACTGGATAAGAACTCCACATGATAGCTAAAGGATTAAATATAACGTCACATGACTTGTCCGCTCGGCAGGTTTCACTGGCGTCAAGTAGATTTGTTTTGTATTTCCCCGGCGTTGACATAGAATAAGATTATCAGTGGATTGGCTACCGTCAGAGGTGAAAAGCATACGAAGCAAAGGTCCTTTACAAAAGGGTATAATTGATAATGAACAATGTACACAATGGTCATGTGAACGCACAGATGGGAGGTGTTACAACTTCTATACGCTTGGTTGAATGATCGAATCCACAAGTGTCAGGCGGAGTAGCTTTCACCATGTACTCTTGTTCGTCTGTCACCATCGCCCCAGCTCGAATCTATCAGGGTCTGGCGCTTACGATTGCTCGTTGCCATGGAAACATTGCCCTACTCTGTGATGGAGCCGGTGTCTGTGATGGTGGATGCTAATGCGGTGGTAAGCGGCCGTGCTGGTGTGAGGGTCGCCTGAAATAACTGCGGTCGTTATAACAAACAAGTGCTGCGTACGTTTTATGACGAGATGCTCGCTCTTTACTAAACTCTCATCTGTGGAATCTCCCTGCTCATTCGAGAGCTATTGTAATTACAAATTACAGAACAAGCAGTATCATCTGGCTGTTTGTTTAGCCGAGATTTCATTAACTGCCTGTGTACACCAGAAACCGGTCTCTGAATAAATGTTTGAATTTGCCAGATGTCCCATTTGAATCAGTACCCAAGGGTTGAACACAGCCACAGGGCGCGACTTTCGCTGTGCTTCTCGTTTCGCCTGGATTTCCTGGTTAACTGTGGTTGCCTTTTCTTTCATCTCTTCCTATCAACAATGGTTGATGTCCTCACCTTGGGTGGCGCTTTAGCTCCATCTATACTTACAATATTTTAATTCTCTAGTATATCAGATGTCTGTTTCTTATAAGCCTCATCATATAATTTGAAATGCCCCTATAACGCCCGATATGCCAAATCACCGCCATAGCAAAGTGCGGACTTACTTAGTGACAAATAATTAATCCACGTGATTCCAATTCTACATCGACCATTTATTGTACGCAAGTGCTCATAATACGTGTACTCCAAAAAAAGTGTCTCTTTAGTTGCGTGAAAATCTATGAATAACAGGCCTTAGCGTTATCATTTTCTTCGCAATTATTCCCACAAAGAATAAGCCACAGCAGCGCTGTAGCCATATTGACTACCCCAAAGATGACGTGGTTGCTATGGCAACAAGCGTGCCGGGGTCCCACGTCTCCCTAGAGGTCCAGCGTGATGGAGAGCAGCTGCATCCCAATGCCGACATTATTCATACTCTCGCCAGCAGAGCAAAGTCTCTCAGATCCCAGGCTACCCTATGGCAAATACACCAAAGATTTAGAACCTGATTTCACAGTTAAACAAAACTGAAAAGACTGGTCATCGGTTTAACACACGTCTCCGCAAATGACGATTGGATTTCTTATGGTTACCGTCTAACTCGCAAATTTGCGGTGATTTGAAACTTTCAGATAGAGTAGAGTTTGATAAGAATTACCTTTTGAATCAGTAAATATAAAGATATAGAGAGGACTGACAGTCAGCCATTTGAATAAATTGCATTGATTAACTCGCATACTTTTTCATTCCGCTTCTATGGAATCTCGATTAAAGCATTCTTGAGCTATAATATCATCAATAAGCAAAATAACTTCTAAGTTACCATGACAACAGACAGGTCAATGAAATCATTGACTTGAAAAAATCGAATTACGATGATTAAATACTCGTTCTGATATTGAAATAATGGATTATATTTTCAGGGGTTCAAGGCCACTTCCACTGACACCTAGACTAAACGTCAACTCACCCTCCCCACGTAAGTATTTCCTTTATATCTTATTAATTTGTCAGTATGCACCTGTATACATCTACGTATGTACAAATGAAAGAACGATTGCAAGACATCACAAAAAGACTGTTATTCATGTACAACATGATAAGATTATCGACTCTTTCAAACATTTATTAAACATTGTACCAATCATAAATAGATTTCGGAATTTCATCTCCTAAGTGGGAAATTTCAGACACTGGGCTGCACCTGAACATGACAACATGGATAGTGTTTGTTCATAGTCAGTCTGATAGTTGATTTGTTAAGTTTTGTTCGTTATTTTAACCTTAAAGTCTTCGGAACTTAAAGTTTGCTAAAACTCTTGTGTTGTATCATTACTGGTAATTACTCGTTGACGTTCACGGTAAAAATCTAGTTGTGTAAAACTATATCATTAAACTACCCATAGTACCCAATTGTTCTTAGCTCTATTCATGATATATGTGCCCATCGACATCTACGCGATACCTCAATTCCTCGAGGTCACAGATATTCGATTTACATTAGTCTGACATGATATTCCGGCAAACATGTGTGTACCAATTACAATGTTAAATTAATAACCTTTAATTATTTCCAGATTTGTTCCCATTTTTGAGTAGAAGACTTAACCAGACAAAACTTGAAGGTATGTCATCTATCACTACTATTCATCCGCTTTCAATCACACGTATTTAAATGTTATATTGCACTTGACCAGTGTGCATTGTTTCTCGACCACGTTAACTTATATACATTTTGTACTGTCATTTCACGTCTCAATATTCCTACCATTTAGTCATGGCCAGTCCTGTGTTCATGTTTCTATGGAAATAGATCACATGGTCATGAGTTGTAGCAACCGCAAGATTAAGCATTAATTGTCCATCAAAATTTAATGGCACGCATGATGCTGCACGTCGCCGGCTGCGGTGAATGTATTTATGAATGTACGATAACATGAGCTGACACCGGCAGCTTTGTCTTATCTGAAGCAGTCACGCAATACTCAACTCGCCGATGTCGAACTTAAATCGTTACAATGTCAAAAAAACTCATTTACAACCTCATGCCAATAAAAGTCGTGTACACTCTTTAATGATTGAATTATAACACTCGAGGAGCAGTCTGCATTCATCGTTGTGAGCATGATTGCTTCAGTGTTAACGTCATGCCATGTGATTTCTGTTCTACACTATGCTTTAATATAATTTGGTTATGTTTTAGATACAAATGACATTGATGTGGCCAACACGCTGGTGTCTCTGAAGCGAGCGGCTGAGAGCAGGAGACCCTTACAGTGCCAAAATGGTTGGGATCGTAAAGGACGGAGATCAAGATCTCCTTCCCCGCCCGAGTTTGGATCTGAGAGGGAGAAACAGCTACTTCTTAAGCATAAACTTAGGTAAATTAGATAATTTAAATCAACCTTATGATTTTTCGATTTGATACATTTGCCTTATAGGAAACACTTTAATGCTTACTTGTGTGCGTATTACAGAGCTTCCAGGCCAAGATCTCCTATAGTTTGCACAAGCAATCCCTCTGACGATCACACGTATAGCATCACTGATGCTCAGGTCCGACAGTCACAATCTCCCCGATCCTCCATCGACGAGGAATACGACTTCGGGCCCGATGATTCGGACGTGGAAAGTTGGGACAGCGAGTCCGAGATGGACGAAGGCAGCGAAGGAGCAAGTCCGCGGTACAGATCCTTTAGATCATCATCTCACAGTAGCAAGAAATGGATGTCAAACGTCAACGAGGAAGAGAAAAAGAAAATTGTGGACGGAGCCGATGCGCTGTTAAATTTGGCAAATATAGCTACTGCAAGCCTCATACCGCTGCCATCGGTGTCTCCAAATTCCAATAATAACAATAACAATATTGATAAGCAGATCAAGCAGGAGCCCAAGGATGATGAGGAGGACATGGAAACTGAAGAATCCTAGGTCAATATCAGAATATCAGCTTCCACACAAACACAGATCTGATTGGTTGACATCTCTTATGTTACTCGAATGTGTTCTCAACGGTCAAATTCTGTAACGACTTACGGCATTAATATATGTAGCTTTAGAGCTAGGAATTTGCAATTTAGTTACGATAAAATATTGTCCTATTGTTCATGAAATAAGCAGTAAGAATATTCATCTTACGAGAAAGTTTTTAACGGAGATCTCAGGAGTAAGGTATAGACTTTGAAGCGCTTCATTAATATATCAAATTTAATCAAGTGAAACTTAGTTATAATGCGTACAATCGTATCTACTGCCAGTTTTAATAATAATCAGCATGTGGGATCACAGTCATTGCTACGGATAAGGTCTTCTATACTACCCACAAATCTAGGTTTATTCTCAGGGGTATCCTGAAAGATTGCAAAAACAGTCCCATGCGTGTAATGGGAACTGCAAAGCACTTGTAACAACTACATGTAGTACTGTTAACGCGCGATTCAGTGTTAATTATGGTACTAACTGGTAGAATATTATCGGACTTCTATGCACTTCCTGGTGAATATTAAACCATAAAACTCATGGTGGATAGACTTTGTGAAATGCACATCCAGTGGTAGTTACTGGCTCATAGTCATGTACATTTGTATCTTCATTATGATCTATGTAATGTTTGCCATGTTTTGTGTTCACGAATGGAGACTTTCAGATTCTTTGATTTCTCATGCTGCCCATATTAGAATAGACTTACGTCATTGTGAAAAGCTGGTGCGTTTTTAGGCCAAGCTGACATATCTATTGAATATTATCATTACGAGCTGTTATTAAAGACGCACCTGTATGTATCTATATATTAAGAATAATTTTGACGCATATTTACAAAACTGGGTGAAAACAATTCTATCAAGTGCTTATCAACAGCGTTCATACTGAGTGGTTTTGGTACGTCTAACTTATTACCAAAAGCTTCAGAAAATAATTATACCAACGTATTTGGATAAATTTTTACAGGTATGTTGTACTTTACAGTACAATGATCAGATCATGACTTTATGAGGACTTACTTTGCCATAAATTTGCCACGATGCTCTTAAATTATACGAATTTTAGAATACAAACTCAAAATTATACATTTGGACTCGTGCGATACTTGATTATATTCAATCTAAATAGATTTAAAATATACTGACGTTGACACAAGCTCAATATTTTTGATTTTAGTAATTTAAGATGCTTGCCTACAATTGGTTCAAATTGCCTAGATATCAATATGATACGGAATACATCGGATGTCTGATTTGGACAACTTCAGCAATATACACGTATAATGTTTATGTAATTATCTTAGCCATGCGTATTGCTTTTATATAATGTTAGCAAAATGGATTGATAAGCCTTTTAGAAAAGTTCAGCCATTACTGCTGTACAGAATATCCGAAATCAACGTAAATCAACATGCAGACAGAATAGTGAAGCTATTTTAAGATACATTATGCTTAATTAATTTCTTTTTATAAATACATAAAAATAATGTATACATATATTGCGCTGCAGATGCTTCTTCGATGTGGCACGTGGTGTTTTATATTTTTATTATCATTAAGAGTCAATGTGATTGTACATTTCTAAGCATTTATAGTTGATATAGTCATAAAGTTAGCGCGTGCATGTACGCGTAAATAAAAAACGAATGTCACCCTATATGATATAACCAGAAAAAAGGGTTTACATATTATTGTTATGTACATATGGTTAAGTATGGCTTCAGTTATGTTATGGCTTTCTGTTATTGTATACACTTGTGACATGTAGATTATATGTACCGGTATGTATTTTACATGTGTCTTTTATCTGCTCGACATACTGTACATACATCAAAACGATTATCCTAAATTAATTGAGCGTAATTTTTCGGTTATGGGTAAAAGTACATGCAATGTTATATTTCGTGAACGATCCCTTCGCATAAGTACATACGCACTCTTATCTAGTGTTGCCTCAGCAACTAATGTGAGTTGACTCACTGCTCATACACGATGGTACTCCATTTGTGTTCAGTTCAGTTCTTTGATTTTTTTTCTATGTGCAATAACAATTAAAACGGACTTAGTCAGAAATTTTCTTTGGAAATGCCACTATGTTGTCAATGTGATCTTTAATAGATCGACCTTCATGTACTATGATAATACTTGCACACCTGTTCAAACCGAACACTTGTCAAGAAATAATTAGAAGACGCTGCATTCTTAATTACCGTTAGGCAAGTCATCGTAAAAAGGTTCATTTGTACTTTACATGATATGTTGTTGATTTTCATAAATGTAAAATGGTGCTTAGACTGACTAGCATTTGCGCCAGACCTAATTTTAATAATAGAGGGAAATACAAACTGCTCAGAACAGTGTTCATGACCAAACAATTAACACGTGTCTCAATCTAAATTTGATTGTTTTTCAACTTTGGGGGAAAAAGTGTCAATCGGTTTCCGTAAGTAAAAGATTCAGCAGCTGTGACAAAACTAAGAGTACTGCTTTGCTTTTGTTTTATGTTAAAACCATGACTTAGACTTTTAATTTGTGTCTACAGTGGTCGAAAACCAGTTATCTTTTACAATTGTACAGGTACTGTGATACGTGCACATCACTTGTGAAGCTTCTATTTCAGTGATATATTGACAGTTTAACTTCTGTGATTACAAAACTTAGCACTCATTTTCATTGACATACGATTTCACGTTAGTACCACCGCAGTTGCTGGTTCCTCTTGGTGAATTCATATCAATTGCACGTAGGGCAGCAGTTAGCACGGCGAAATTACATATACATTGTTAGTGTTCTGCTTCGCTAAAGATTAGACAGGGAGCACACTACATATACCTAGGCTTTTAATGGAGATCTGTAAATGTTCACGGTGTTACATATACACTTATATAGCCTAGGTACCGCAATTTAGACTTGTCGATGACTTTTATTAAAACTTTAGATCAATAGTTGTGCATTATATTTGATAAGGATACATGGCAAAACCATGTCGGTTTAATGATTGATTTAAATTTGTGTTCTAATTCAGCCATTTTATTGCTCAGCATTTACACAAGATATACAGATGGCAATTAAAATCCTCTCATGGGTGGGGTGATGTTTAGATATTCTTTAGTTTTTCATCTTGTATAAATGTACATATTACTATCCTGAAAATAAAAGTAACCAGTTCAATTCGTTTGTCTGTCTTGATTTATGACCGTATTAAGCATCATGATCTACCTTACGAGGCTAATAA
>JAXGGS010141087.1:0-11837 GCA_035585475.1 Armandia brevis
CTATGGCCTACTCATCCTGTTGAAGCTAGCCATCGTTTACAAAATGGGTATCGCAACACTACTTACTCATCAGGGAAGACTTTGTGTCCATGCTGTTGTTAGACAACCACTTATCACATCATGTCCACAATTTAGCGTGAGACATCTAACGCTGAAGAAGTCATCAACGATACTTGTTCATCCACCACAAAACTACACCCAATTGAATAGAACGTTTTTCAGTAGTTTAAGACATTCCGTTGGCAAACAGGCTCCAAGAAATGCGACCTTCGCGCAAAAATGTGCTGCACCTCTTAGGCTATCTGTCAAAGGCGCTGCGTTAGGACTGTTTCCATTTTCATTGTTGAAGAAACATCATGAAGAAAAGCATGCACATGAACTCTCTCCTGAAATATTGGCAAACATACCGAAGCATGTCTTCAAGAAGGATGTCTTAGTTAAGAAGAAAAAGGGCAACATTATTAAACGGTTCTTCATGCGACTGTGGCACTACCTGAGGGTTTTCGTCCGATTTAACCGAATACTGTTCACGTTTGGTCCTGTTTTCTGCGCCTACCCTCTAACTTTCATCAGCAAATCGTTCACCCATTTGTGGTGGAGGATGTTGCTTAAAGCATGTGAGTGGTCAGGGCCTACCTTTATAAAGCTTGGCCAATGGGCCAGCACCAGAAGAGATCTGTTTTCTCCTGAGTTCTGTGATCTGTTCAGTAAACTTCACGACTGTACCAGACGACATTCTTGGTTCTACACTAAGAGGAAGCTAAAGAAAGCATTTGGAAAAAGATGGAGAGAGATATTCATTAAAATGGACCGCGAACCAATAGGATCTGGTTGTATCGCCCAGGTCTGTTGACTATTTTAAGTTCAGTCACCTAACATCCTATCGCAACGTAAACATTTCATTTGTTAGAAAAAACTTTTTTTTTAATGTTCATGTGTACACATTGTGTTGCAGGTGCATAAAGCATACATGGCAGCTGACATGATCCCCGATGAAACACTAGTTGAGGAATTTATGGATGATTCTGAAGATGACGACGAACCAGAAGTAGATTTGTCTGAAGGTTGGGATAGTCGCACCATACCGCATATTGCTATTAATCATTTTTGCAAATTCGGTTTCATTTAGAATACGTCTCCACATACTGTTTTACAGGAATCGAAATCGTTGGTTTTGGGCATGTCAGTGACGCTCTTATTAAGGAACAGGAACCACCAGTACCCCTGCGCCTGAAGCCTAAACCTGAAGGACAATCATCTACTCAGCCTATTCCGGACACCCCGCCCCGTCAAACAGAGGAAGCTGGTGATGATGAGGAGGAAACGGACCCAGAAGATCCCACTGCTGAGGGCTCGACCTGGGTTCAAACTCAACCAGATCCAAACGAAGCAGCCGACCAAAATGGTAAGTAATGTCTTTTCCATAACGAAAACGTGATTTACGAGTACTTATGTATTTAGTTGCAGGTTTTCAAAAGAAATACTAACCCAAAGATGTATTCTATGTCCTTATTAGATGATGAGTTTGAAGAAATACCATTAATCCCAGTAGCCGTCAAAGTAAGTGAAAAAACAATATCCTGACTGATTTAAAAATAATTACATTTGTACCGGTAAATAAATTACCGGTAACCCTTATATTCTAAAATTGTAACCATTGAAAACATAGTCTGAATAAACCACATGTACTTAAATAAAGTACTGAAATGTTATATCGGTTTTTAACTTAGGTACTCCACCCTGGAGTGTTCCGATTAGTTTCCCGTGATCTCCAAATAATCCGATCTTGTGCCAGATTTGCTGAATTCGTATTCCCAAGTCTACGCTGGTTGAGTCTCTCTGAGTCGATTGACGAATTTAGACAGCTGTTAATTAAACAGGTAGCCATGCACATATTTGCTTTCACATTTTCAGCTCTAGATCACTGAGTACTTGCGTGTATAATTTATAGTAATAAGTCTGTTTTTTTGTCTTCAGATTGATTTGAGGTTTGAAGCGGAGTGTTTAGAACAATTTGTTGAAAACTTTGAAGATATCCCCAATGTCAGATTTCCCACCCCGATCAGACCTTACTGCAAAAGAGATGTCCTTGTCGAGACATTTGAGGTCAGTAGCTATGATACATGTACGCCGTCATCGTTCGGTATATGAGGCTTAAACCTGATGATTATCTGACTCTACGAACGCATTAGGAAGATCAAAGTTGTTTTTGTAGGAAGGAGTACCCATTACCAACTTCTTGACTGAGAATGAGGAAGAACCATTTCCGGAGGGTTTGAAATCAAAGTTAGGAGAAATAGGTGCTGATGCTTTGTTGAAAATGGTACGTCTATTGATTGAGTCATCGACATAAATGTATAATTTATTCTAACAGACATACAAATACCATATAGCCATCTGTTAACTTTTCGAAATATTTAGGTGTTTGTTGATGATTTCGTTCATGGTGACATGCATCCAGGAAATATTCTAGTGCAGAATTCTGAGCATTTTACTCTCCAGGTACTCACTGTCTCTTACACATACGAATTTGCAATGCGCACTAAATGTACAAAGTGTACATGCGCTTTCCAGTACGCTACTCTATCAGTAGTACATAAACTACGTTCTTAATTTATCTCACCACACTTATGTTGTTCACGTTTAAGGACGAGAACAAGCTGATAATGGTTGACCTTGGAGACACTGTAATTTGCAGCGTACATCCAGTTGAGTCGCCACTACGATTGATTTTACTAGATGTGGGAATCACTGCGAGTCTTAGTGGACAGGATTTAGAGAATTTCAAAGCCGTTTTTAAAGCTGTCGTATTAGGAGAGGTAAGACTTGCATTATATAAAATACATTTACCTCGGAAATAACCAAAAGCAGGAATCGTTCCAGTGATAACCGTTAAAAGTTGATTATATATATATAAGTATAAATTCCATCCTTCTGCATCCAGGTCGATGAAAGTTTTTTCGGAAAACAAACACTGGTACATGTAATTCTTATGCATGAGCTAGATGAAATATTGTGATTTTCTTAGATAGTTATAACGTTTCATCAATAGTGAAACATCGTCACAAAGAAGCATTTGTTAGCAAGCATCAGAATACAGCCCTCCACATTCATAAGCCATTGTATAACAATATGTCTGATATCATGCAATCATGGAATGATATTTCCTCAGCATATTTTCTAGTAAAGTACCAGTGAATGATTAGCCCTCTACGACTCCGTCCCTCACCAGCCGAATGCACGTTCCTCCAGTGTTTGCAGTGGTTCTATAGGTGTATTTAGTAATTGGAATTACAAAAATGTACAACTGAATTGCTCAACCAAACTGTTGATTGTTTCCTGACCCCAAATACCCTAATGTTCAGCCCTATCTATACTCCCTTGTTCATTAAATCATAAATATAACGCGCGTAACTTACTACTATGTATTCCTACGGGCGAGTTTTGCCTCGTGTTATAGATAACAATAGAAAAAACAGAAGGCGCAGTCGACCCCCTTTATATCGAATTTTGCGTTATTTCGAATCAAGTCATATCGATCATCAACTGTAGTAAATACATACATGTATACACATTCACTCCAGGGAGAAGTAGTTGCCGACCTGATGCTTAGACATTCGCGATCAAACGACTGTAAGGATGTAGACGCCTTCAAACACGAGCTGGGAGAAGTAGTGATGCAGGCCCGCGAAGCCACCATCAGCCTCGGCACGCTAAAAGTCGGACAGCTGCTCTCTGATGTCTTCTCGGTTCTCAGCAAACACAGGGTAAAGATGGAGAGTAACTTTGCTTCGGTACTACTCGCGATATTTGTGCTCGAAGGACTTGGACGATCTCTAGATCCTGACTTAGATCTCTTGGAGAAAGCCAAACCGGTGCTTCTCAGCGGAGCCATGAAATAACGAGGATTGTAATGACCAGAGTCTGTGAATAAAGTATTAGTTTGTGCAATGAACATAAAACTACTTATTATTTCATTACCCATTTGATGTTTATTGCTTCTGTTAAATATGAATTAATTGCATCCGTTTTTACGTATGTACGATGCGATGTATCAAATGTGTATAAAAAGTGTTAAAAAATCAACTTCTAACTTTGTAATTTTATTCTGGTGCATGCTCTCAAGCGTACCGATTGAGTATGTCTGAAATAAATCCTTTCTCAGATAGTAACTGAATATAGGATAGTCATATTCCATATTCTAACTAAATTGATATCACAGCATATGAAATAGACCAGCTACTTGTATATTTTAGATACGCTTATGAATACTCTTTAAATCACCCGAACATAATAGCCATTGCGACCCCTTGAATCATGCCCAACCCTCGGTACGGCACCATACTATGTCTACTCAGAGGAGTTATTAGAACCAGAATCGCGACTAGCTTGAAATTGGGAAATATTTGTTGCGTAATCTGGATTCCTGTCAACTGGAACTGTTGACACGTTATCATTGACATTGTGTCTGGGCAGACGACGGGAACTCTGTCGCGTGGGTCGGGTTCCGCTGTGATCTTGGCCGGGGGAGTTATTTCTATTTGATCGGTTAATGTTGTAGTTATCTTCTGGAGACGGCGTCTTGTTGTTTGCACGACCGTTATATTTAAATGCGCGGGCCACGTACGGAAAATCCCTTGCGGTCTCGTCAAATCCAGTGTAGGGATCGTATGGTTTTGTTGGTTGAAACTTGTTATTTACCTTGGACAGATCATTGTATTTGTTATCGAGTCCCTGGTCCACATCACCGCTATCGTCCGGAGGGTCAGATTTGTCATCGTTTGCTTTGGCGTCTTTAGAGCGCTGGATTAACTTTGAAGCTGTTTTTATTATCATGGCGCCAAACACTAATCCCAGCAGAATGATCGGCAACAGGCCGAGACAAAGCGCTTCAAGCCACTCGTATATTACTATTACAAGATAGTTTCCTCCTCTGGGAATCGTCTGCGAATGGAAGAAAGCCGCTTTCACCAGATTAGTGCCGCTGATGATCAGCAGCATGCCCAGAGATGCTGACTCGGCATAGTTGGAGAACTTTTGTTTGAACGGCTTAGCTTTAATGTGGACGATCAGAACAATGAAGCAGACGAAAGCCATCGCCATTTGCTTCAGCAGACGATCGTTAATGAAAGTGAAGCAGACGACAAGGATCATGCGCCGAAAGTTGATCACTCCCTCCCAACAGATTCCCCTGAATAAATCCTCGCGATAAGGCCCGACCATAGCAGAAACAATTGCTTCCCTGGACTCCTCGCGATCACCGCAGCATCTTACTTTTTCCTCATATTCTCCCTCCAGTGGAAATGGCTTCCTCCTCATGCATCTGAAGTACATTAGTATTATGACTGGGGCTAGAAAAAGAGGGAACAGCATCGAAGTAAAGAAGAAACCAAGGGAAATCAATCTATCCTGCAGCAGCTTAGGTCCGAATAGCAGTACGATAAAGAACGGAATGACGTAGACACAGACCAGTATAATAACAGCCCATTGCCAATCCTGCAGGCAATCAACATTACCATCTAGATATAAAACCGATTGTCCATTGATACTAGCGCAGTTCAATAGCAGGAAGGCGTCTTCAGCAACAGCCTGGTAGGTGTACAAAGCCAGGGCAACAATTGTACTCAACATTCTAGCGTTCATGCTGACTTTCCCTATTCTGGGACGTTTGCTATTCGGCATCCAGAAGCAACAGAACCCACTTACCAGGTACAGAAAGAATAAAATACCGAACAGATATAAAACAAAGGAAAATTTCAACACCACTTTCAACACTGGTGTCATGGCGGCGAGAATGCAAGTTTTCCCCTGGAAGAACAAAATATCAAAATTAAGCACTTTCTTGAATCCATCAACCAGCCATTCAGGGAATAGCTCTTGCGGTCGATGCAGATAATGGTAAACCTCGTCTTGAACAATGACAATTTCTACTTTTAGTAGATCTGATGTTTGGATAAAGTACATGAATGATTGAAAGTATCCGGACTCTCCGAGATCAGCAGCATCCGCTGCCTCCTCTTTGTCATCCTGCTTATCCTTTCTGCTTAATTTATATGATATGTATCTGACGAATCTGGCCCAGTCATGCTCAAACATAAAAAACAATAAATACAGCACGCCATAGAGGAAAACAAACAACACAATAAACCAGTTCTGGAATCCGCAGTCCTCATCGGGGATGCACTCTGTGCCAAACAAAGATTCTGAGTAACCCGACCGGCAGCGTCCACACAGAGTCCCTTCTCTGTTAGCAGCGCACACGTCATACGCCACGGGCGTGATGCTTAAATCAGTCTCACAGTAATCTTCAGGACACTGATACATACTGACGAGGGATTCCGTAGACCTTCCCCAAAAACCGTTCTTGTTCCAAATTCCCTTCGAGCATTCGGCACCGTAAGGGCACTTGAGGCAATTAACCGGGTTGCTGATGTAAGCCATAGTCTCTTGGACGACCACGCTGGAGAGCTGCAAGCTGTACAGGTCATCTGAGCAGGCTCTGCAGTATAACTGAAGCGTTTCTATTCCCCCGGCTCCAGCGAATGATGTTGTGTTAAGCTCCTCTACCCAGTATCCAGGAGGACAGGTCATGTTGAGTCCATCCACCAGAAGACGGGCGTTTGACGGGTCTGATGCTTGGTATGAGATGATGGGAGTGGATCCATCAGAGTGCACCACATCCACCACAGTATCAGCTATCGTCATGTTGCACAAGCCGTAGAAAATGGCGCCAAAGTTAGGATTAAGGCCAGATTTGCTGTTAGCAATGGTGGAATCTCTTATCTCGAGGCTGATACCCGGGTTGTTGTAGATTGTCCCGCCGTGCACGGAGGCCGAATTGCCGGTGAAGGAACACCGGGAGATGCTCACCAGACCGTCCTGTGGGAGAGGAGAGGGCACGGTGAGGAAGACGTACACGGCCCCACCACTGCCCGGTGATCTCGTCTGATAGTACACGTCTGACTCGGTGTATATGTCAGATGTTATAGCAGTGTTGTTCACAAACTCACAATCCTGTATGTAAAGCTTGGCTTTGGCAACCGTAGAAATAGCTCCGAATCCCGGGGTCAAGGTGGGGCCGAATCTGAGCGCTCCTCCTGTTCCCTGGGCGTGGTTGTTAATGAATCTACTTTGTGCTATTTCAGCGACAGTTGCTCCTTTCAGAGACATGTCAATGGCACGATGGTTTGTTTCAAACGTGCAGTTATAAACAAGCATCTTTAATGTAGATGAATCTTTAGCCACCTGTACGATTACTGCTCCACCCGGCTTTTCAGAATCTGGTTCCTGGCCTAAATTTAAGAATTGAGAACTTTCTAGTCTGAGGACGTGTCTTCCGTTACGCCCAGGGTATTTTCCATGCAAACCGCTGCTGTACCAAGAGGTACCATTCCAATGGCTATAATTACCGCTTATGATAGAGTTAGATATCTTAACGTCCGATGTATCCTGAGCCGTGTACTCAATCATGTAATCATAAATAAAACATCGATCGATCCGGAGAACAAGATTTTTGCAGCTGTCGATGTTTATTTTCCCTTCCATCGTATAACCTCCGACATTGCAATCCCGAAAGCGGACTTCGACACTATCTGATGAACACATGAGAATATCCACATCACCGGTCACCGCTAAATTGTTAAATTTCAAACTGGCCAGGCGCTTTTGCTCTAGTGATCCGAGGACCAATATGCCAGGTTGCTGGCCTCTTTCCGTTTCCACGCCGGTGATTTGTACATCGGTCGTTTGCCAGGGAATATCTGTTAGGTCAAATTGGAGGATAGAATCCCTGTCGTCAGATATTATCCGGATAATCTTCTTCTTCGCCGGTCTTAATAAAGCTTGTCTGCGCGTTAAGAATAAGATATATTAGACACAATCATACTTACTCCACTATGTTGGTTTTCATTTTGGAAACGAACAAGATCTTTAACCATACCTCATCGTCAGACATGGAATTTGCCTTATACCACAAAGTAAAATATCCTGCCCGTTGTTAGAAACATAAATTATCAATTCTTCTGGATATGAACCGCTAGGGGCTGGAAAATATAATTATGAAAAGTTATATCGATAGTCAATCATATGACCAGAGTAATATCGCAACAAAGCATAAATTTCATTTTTAATCTCCGTCTACATGTGACACTTAAATATTTACTCAGAATTTCTTCCGGCGGAATGTGCCGGGAGGTGCGATATAGGCCATAACCCAGAAAGAAATTCACAAATAAAGTAATACTTATTTTACGTACACTGTGTGGTCGGCTTTGTCGGAGTCGGAGTGGTAAAAGTAGCTGAAATATTTACGAGCATTCTATTAATTCAGTTCTTACAGATGTATCAGGCAGCGTTATATATGTAAAACAATTCATGTAATTCTTAATAGGACCAGTTGGAAAACTCACGTGGCACACAGGCCCCAGAAAGGACTATGAAATCGTCTATAGCTATATCACCCTGGACTGTGCGTCCTAATGCCCCGATAAACGTGAACTTGTGGGTAGAGGAACAACTCATGGTATAATTAAAATACAATCGCTTAGAAATCAATCAATGAGCCGTTAATTGCTTTGATTTGGCAGATACCTCTTCTGCATCACTTATTGATATTTCCTTTTGAACAAGAACCCACTCATCGAGGGTTGGACCCTGGCGTCTCCACACTTCGGTACCCGAGGAGGTCTTCAAGGCCAACTCCCCGATACCAGCTCCAAACATGTGGTGATAAAATGATACGCAAACGTCTCCTGTATGAGCGATCGGTCCAAACGTCACACTGTATTTGCAGAGAAAGTTTGTGTTTTACAGAAAGAAACTACCGGTTTAAATGTATGGTTTAGTTTGAACATACTATTTCATGTTTTGTCAGCTAGTTCTATTAGTTCTTGTTTCATCAACCTCGCAGTAGATCCCTCAGTGTGAAAGCTGGCCTCCAGGTAGATATATTGTGAACCACTGTTAGAAGAAGCAGGTCCAGTCCCGAGGGAGTCGGTCGGTCCACCCGAGAGCTCCCATGTTAAACCACTTAATCCGGGTTTGAATGAAACCGAACAATTCTCCGGCTCTTCAAATGTGCATCCAAATATTGCGTTGACGGGCAGATCAGGAGCCGGAGCCTCTGTTGCAGGGGGTGACTCGGTTGTTGTCACCTCAAAATGTTCTGGAACAAATGTTTACTAAATAAGGAACGCCTTGCTAATGTGATTCGAAAGGTTGAACAGAATATCTGCTGTGTATAAACGTTTCAGTTTGACAGATGCTACAATACCTATGGTGGCCATGAGGGAATAACTTCTACATGGTCTCCATGCTAGAGGTGCTAATTTAAAAGTGAAACTGTCTCCTACTGTGACCTTCTCAGGATCGTAGTAATACCTGACCTGCTCTGTCACCGAGTAACACGTGTGCACAGTCCATGGGATAGGGTTCTGCTCGGGGAAATAGATACCTGTGGCAACAAAATAACAACAATAACTGTTACAATTGATATGTTGATATAAATTTCATTATTAAACCTACATATTCGAAGTGGCATGGCAAGGCTGCACATGTATCTAATAGAAGCACATATATAAGTTGAGACTTAAAGGTTACACGCTCACGCACCAAGAATATCACCAGGATCAACTGCAAAGGTGTCCTCATCTTTAAGTACCACTGTCCTGTTCTCGTTTCTGGGTCCTGTGGTAACGACAGTCTGGCTGACAAGAGTGAAGACCTCCCCTGCCATAGACAGAGATGTCAGTCGCCACACCTGCAGATGAACGCTCACATCCGGTATTGTGCTCCAGAAGTGCCACCGCACAACTCGTCCGGCTTTCTGCACCGCATTAGTGGTATCAGTTATGAATATGGTGCTTTGGGTCGTGTCTAACTCTGGTCTGGCAATAGCTGCCGAACCAACATCTGATTCCAGAGATGTGATGGCTACAACAAATATTGTTATTGGTCTGAATACATGTATGGGTTGTTATATTTTGTAGTTTATTTTTTATGACTTATGTGTAATTATTACCTTCTTTGCACACAACTCCGGCGTCTTCATTATGGTAGCAGGTCCAGCCAAATGAGTTGTCCTGAGGGCACTCGTATAGACTCTCCTCGCTTCCTGAGCAACTCAACCCATAAAGCCAGATTGGTTCCGAGTTTCTTCCACGACCAAAGAAAGCATCTGTCCTTGCCTAAAATCAAAACGTGAATCTATGTCACTCATAAGTTGTTTTGTAAAACTTGTCTTCATTATTCTGTTCCAACGATTATGGTGATATGTCACCTCTCCTCCTGTGAAATTCAGCTGTCTGCATATAACTGACGCGTCGGTGTCATCAAAGTCATCATCACAGACAGTTCCCCAATTCCCATCCCTGAACACTTCCACACGTCCTCTACCAGGCCAATTGCTACCCACCAGACGCAAGTCTGATAACCAACAGAGAAACAGGCAATGCATCATAGAAGGAAATGCGCATACAACAAATTAGTCAGCAGAGGCGATTATAACACTCACAATCAGATCCATAGCACCTGGTTAACCACGGCTCTTCTCCTTTGTTAGCTGCATCAGCCCAGTCATCTATCAAATCACTCACTTGGCCTGTAATTATAATCACAGTTATCGCTGGCGTTCGGAAAACTAAGCCCTACACATTCGTCCAATCGATATCAATAGACTTACCCAGGTTGTACTGATTGAGGAATTCCCTGGTGTTAAAGTTATACACGGGGTTACCAGGAGCAGACGACATACACCTTTGTATCCACATTCTCTCCAGACATTCGTCTGAGTGCGGTCCATTCTCAAACGCTTGGCAAGGCTCATCAGCTGTTTGTTAAAAGGCGAATTTTTTAAAATGGTTGATTTTGACAATTATTCTAGTGGGTCTTATTTCATAAAGTCAAAGAAAAACTCACGCGTGCATAAGGACATATCTAGGTCAATATGTAGGTCATCTAAAGCAATGTCACCATTACCGCCTGCTAATGGTGCCGCCTGGAGGGCAATCTGCTGCGTCTCGGCGGTGAGGTTCACTGTGAGCAGGAGAGTTCTCCAGTCTGTAGTTGTCAGTCCTCCATCCCCCCACAGGTACTGAACCACACCAGATCTCTGTCTCAGTAACACAAACAGGTGTCCCATGTTAGGTCCTTTCATATGGTAATTAATCCGTAAACACACCTGTCCCACATATTCCAATTGCGGGGTTAGCAAGCTGCAAAATAATATAGCCTAATAACAATCGCGCCATGTGTGATAAACCAAAAGTTATCATAGTATACATTTATTTGAGTAGTTGCTGCGAAGTTATCTTAAGTTATAAACATGTGTAAGTTCTCCATGAATGTTGACTGGAAGAGGACGATGCATAGCAAGATTTTGATTATCTAGACTTACAAGTCTGAGAAACTGTAAGTGATAATTCTCCTTGTGTCAATGTACATATAATGGGTCCCACTGTAAGCGGAAGAAGGTCCCGTTCCTGTCAGAGGGGTGGGGCCTGAATGTCTTATCCAGGCAATCTCAGATCCAGATTGCTCCAGCACCATTCCACATAAATCAATTACCTCAAAATCACATCTGAATAGCGCAGCTGCAATTAAGAAACCAAAGTTAACTCGAAATATACCGACAACTCTATTAAGAACTGTTTTTAATTCTTAGCAACTCGGAAGGGAGAGCTGTGCACTCACGTGTATATGTTATTTCTGCGCTGGGTGGACGAACTGTGTAGGGCAGATTTCCTGAACTCAGGATACTGTCTATTATTCTCTTTACCAAGTCAGGCTCTTGTGGTGACACAAACACAGGTGATATATCTGCAACAACACTTCCTAGCCTG
>JAXGGS010141309.1:0-18151 GCA_035585475.1 Armandia brevis
TAATTAGTATATCGGTGATTCATATTGATGACTCTGTAACTTACAGATCATAAAATTCATTATTCCAGTATCTAGCCTTTCCGGATTCCGCGTGCATGGGCGAGCTGACAACGTCAGCGCTACCGTCTACTTTTCTGGCGACCAAAAGATAAACGGACTCTGGATTGATGGCGTGCAGATATTCAGAGTCTCCGCTCAAGGCGTTCATTACGGTCCAGTTCCTAGGAACTGGAACACAGCCAGAGAATGGGACTCTTTTACCGTACCACCTCATACTAGGGTCATCGGCGTCCGAGCTTATAACAGCGACATTTGGAACAGAGGTATGTTAGTCGGGACGACCAATAACATCCGTACTAATACAAACTGGAGATGCCAAGGGGACGCAACGCACTTTCCATCGTGGATGCAACCCAATTGGAACGAGCACAACTGGGACCACTGTGTAACGACGAGTAAAAATCATAGGCCTAACAATCAACCGCCCGCATTAGCTGCTGCGAGATGGGTGTGGTCTGCATCGAACGGATGGAGTCACGCCCGCACTTTTTATGGTAAAAATGCTTTCAATAATCACTTGTGTCCACAAAACACTAACTAAGTAAGAATAGTTTGAAGTACAGATGTATGTTTTAACAGGGAAGAAGCCAGTTAATTTTTGGCTTCTTCATGCTATGCAGGCGACCGAGCATCGATGTTTGTCCGTATTTAAGTCATTTGCCTGTGGATTTGTCATTACTTGAGCACGCAATCAATAGCGGCATGTCACTTCCCCTTCGTCCATTGAGTTGAGCCTGTGCGTATTTACTTACGCCGAGATAATATTATAATAATATGGCGCCTGTATGATAAGGCCGAGCGATGAGATCGTCGATCGCGGCGTGTATTAATTGGAACCAGAATCCAAAAACTTAGCTATTTATCAATCGTCATTAGTACTCCGACCCTTTACCATAGGCAACCTCAGCTGAATCAAATTGAGCAGGCTCACAGATGATAAGTAACCCTTCCTGTCCAAATACTCACTAAGGGCGTCGCAAGATTATTTTGTTATTTTTTGTACCCCATCTACAGGTTGCACCGACATCGACATGTGCGAACCAAACCTGGTGCACTGTAACACAGGCGCGGATCATTTCTGCAGTAGATGTCAGTTTGACAGAAGTCCACACGCTAGCGCCTATTTACTGAGTGCAGATGGCAGCCGTTGCACACGTGAGTACAATTAATGTTATGCAACCAAATAGACTCCAGATAATTAATCGTCCATCTTGTTTCTAATTGTTAATTAATGTATTGAACTTAGAGAAATGTTCATGGAGACACAACAGCAATTTTTGCTACCCCGGAAGATGCCCGACAGATGTAGGCTCATGCCGTTGTGCGCCAGGGTATAGAAATAATAATTGTCTGACCAGTAAGTGTGTCAATTGCTTGAAATACGCATCTTATAATCCCTGAGGTACGTTTATTGTACACAAGATTTAATGAATACGCCTGACGGGGTCTCCTCATGCAAATTAATGATATGTTTCAGTCACCGATCTTCCTGAGATAACGCATTGTCAATCCCGGTTGGTGGATATGGATGGCGCCAACAAAGAAGAACTCCACGATGTAGATTGTAATAACCTTGAAGTTATCAACCACGTGTATACTAAAACCCAACCAAACCATCTGGACGTAAGTTTTTTCCCTGAAATCTTAAACGAGAATGGGTTAAGCTTTCCTTATCTATATTTAAACTATTACAGATCACCTTAAAAACCCGTTTTACTGGACCTGCTGCGGCTGACTATCCGCTTCACAATTACATAGAACGAGTTTCCGTTGGCATAATAAGGGCTGGAGTCCGATTGACTCTTCTCAGAGGTAATCAAAATATAATATGAGAACAGATAATATACACCATCCATTTAAATGCTTTATCTATCATTATATTCCTAGTGTTCTAGATAATATACCTGCTGAGTAGAAATCACATTTAGTGATCATAGTGAACTTTCGATTCAGGTAGCCAAAAAATTGTAGGACCGGAAAATCCTTGTCCTGGTAACCATGGGCCAATGCAGCCAAACACGCATCTTCTAGTGTGTAACCAGACCGTGCCCATCCCAACTACCCCAATGCACGGAGACAGGTAAGATCCATCTGGGCATTAATTTGAAATTAACGCTCTCTCAGAATTTAAGTAGTTGCTAAATTGACGTTCCATGAGTTTATTCGCACATCATGAAATATATTTAAAATTGGTTATCGGGTAGTGGGACCAAGAGAGTCTTCGTTCATCAGGCAATGTCTCACCACGTGCTACGGACTCAACCTATTCTGTGTGCTACTTAGGTTTACTTTCGCTGGTCACTAAGATGATCAATTGAATGTTACTCATCGGAGCACGGGTTATTAACCACATATTCTACACTAGTACTTCGACGAATAGCAAACTCTGTCCTAAGAAATACGTCCTCCCCGTCATTTAAGTGATACCATACGCGGGCTATGATAGCGCCATTGTTTCTTACTCGGGCATCCTCTACCAACTACAATTACATATTGATTATGTTCAAATCGACACTTTAAAAAGATGTGTGAGACAAATTTGGTATCAAACACAAGTTCGTGAATGTATGTTTGGCATCACCTTTCATTATCATAAACTTGACTTGATAACCTTCATCAAATACAGATTAGATGTGGAACACTTCACTGAAAATGGCGGTGTGGTAGTTGTTTTAAACTACGATTCCGATATTTTTGAGGACGTTATACGCGAAACTCGCTCTTACACCAGAAATGAACTCAAGCATCATAGTATGATCATTTTTGATTATGAGCGACCAGACCATTGTCAAAAAGAGCAAAACTGGCTCGATGTGGGCCCTTCATTTACACAACAGGTATTACACAGCACGATCAATCCAGATGTTTAATTCGTCAATGCTGGGTACATGTTTAATTGCCTTGCATCGTTTCAGAGTAAAATACATGTCCAATGGGATGGATGGTGTGATAGACTAGCTGGGATACACAAGTACGAAATCGTCGTCTATCATATGAGACCGTCAGACGGACTATTAAACTACGACGAGTTGACCCCGCCCACATTTCGCTACTCTGTTTTATGGAATGAAACTTTGAAAGAAACTGATTTTGACCTGGCCGAGTATGGGACAGGTAAACAAACTTTTATGAATTTAATTCATTCTGCAATACAGCTTTACATGCTTCTCTACCGATGAGGTTTTTAATTTCCCATTATAATAATAAATCGAAAGCGCCGAACGTTGAGCGATATCTAAAAAACTTAATGTTCGATTAGACAATGATTGAACTGATGATTGATTTTTCTATTTCGTTCAAAAGGGATGTATAACGTCCTGCTGACTGTTGACGACAGAACCGGAGCAGATGGAGGAGATGGGAATTTCGTCCAAGCCAGAAGGTTTCTGTTCTACGATGATGGAACTGAAGTAACGGTTCGGCATCACGAGCGTTTGTGGATGGTGTCTGCTACAAACAACACATTTTACCCCTGGGTTACAGACATTCAAATACCGGTATGTGGTCGTATGTCTCTACCTCGAAAATTTAATATGGTCTGCATGAATGTAAAGTCAATTGTCAATCTAGCGAAATCAATGCATCCCCCCCCCCCCAATCGCCAACAGAAATATCAATAACGTACATATGTTTTTCGTAGTATTTTGATACCGGTAGGATTTAGTATGCACTGCCATGGTTCTTATTTTATATTTGTTTACCAGATTCACGTGAGCTGGGAGGGGAGATACGCAAATGAATTCCACCATAAACATAAATTGTTGGCTCCCATTGCTGAATCCGTGATGCACCTTTCGTCAGACTTACTGCTTGAGGATGTGACAGGACAGCCTCCTGAGGTCAGGTCACGGCAGGAAATTCCTAATGTACGGGGCGTCACCAACTTTTACTGGCAGATGCATGTAGATGCCTCCGGTAAAAGAGAGGGCACAGGGCCGACAAAGAACTGGAATGCAGTTTCAAATACCGAGGTGAGAGTCATTGCCCTACGTTTTTAATACATCGCTTGAAGTAACTTGCTCCGCATAAATGTAGGTACGTGTGCGGTTGTTCAGGTTACAAACATGATTAGTTCATCAATCAAATCGCATTACTCGCTCTCTTAAATCTTATGATCTGAAATTTTGAAATAACGTAACGAAAAACGCAGATCTGAAACTAAGATTACTTAAACATTATACTGACAGTATTACTCACGTTGCAGGAAGAAATCGTTGCCAATGAAGACTTAGAGGATGGCCAATCAATCCACTTTTATATTAAAGCTTGTGACGTATTTTCTCATTTCTACGAAGAAACAATAACGGCACATGTGGACTCTAGTCCGCCTATTATAGAAGACGTCTGGTTGACCAGGGACGGTCACACACAGCTCGCTGTACACCACTCCAGGTCTATCAAGGGTCTCACGTACGTATCCGTAAATGGGTCTTGAAACATTAGAACTTTTATAAATCATCGAGTCACCACGAAGTCACCGTTATTGATCAGCACACAATTATTACGTTTTGTACTATAATCTATTTATTTCAACTTATAGCGTGGCTTTCACGGCATTCGACCTGCATTCTGGGCTAACACAGGTTTACGTAGAGCTGCACGATAAGAAAGATCCGTCTTTGGTGTTAGACAAATTCTATCCCGCTGTCCCTGACATTCAGGTTCCTTTCTCCTAACATTTGTCTAACTGAATTTTGTAAACTTTCTCATTAAGATTGACTAAGATCAGGTACCATACAAACGATTTGAACTAAATCCACGGTTTGTGTCACCATAGGAGTGTCCACTTCAATCATCCAGATGCTATGTTATTCCGAAAGGAGATGCCTTTTTAATGGACTTCACATTTGTTGCAAACACTGCTGAAGAAGGGGACCACGATCATGATTACTACTTTTTGATAAAAGCAACTAACTATGCTTTCTTAGAGACAAGCTACTCGTATCAAGTGAGTTCTTACAAACAGTTGAAATTCCCCGCTTCTTTACCAATGTTGATTAACTACTTACAATAAGCAGTATAAGATAGATATAAAATAAGTAGTAGTGACATGCTGACTACATATCACTTTGCTCAATATAGATCACTATAAATACAAGTCCTCCTAACCCTGGAGTAGTGAATGACAGTAGTTTTCAAAATCCGGATTTGAAATTCCCCGTGTCTTTACAAATGTTGATTATCTACTTACAATAAGCAGTATAAGATAAATATGAAAATTAGTAGTAGTGACACGATGACTGCATATCACTTTGCTCAATATAGATCACTATAGATACAAGTCCTCCTAACCCTGGAGTTGTGAAGGACAGTAGTTTTCAAAATCCGGACTTGGATTTTCAACAGTCCTATACTATTCACTCGTGGTGGGAGGGATTCTTTGATAGGCAGAGTGGAGTGGTATTCTATCAGTATGGCTACAGCACTTACTGTTTAGACAACTCCTCATTTATTCTGGATGAGCCCAAAGGAGTAAGTATCATCGGGGATTTTTATAAAAGCACTTCTCTTAATCTGATGAAACTTCCATTATTTGCTATTCATTTTATTCCGCCAGATTTATCGAACCGAAGACGTGTTCGCTGAGCATACCGTCACCGAGCCGGGAACCTATTTTGTGACTGTGGTAGCTTATAACGCAGCGCTAAGTCCTTCAACGCCTGTTTGCTCGAACGGCATAACAATCGACGAAACTCCTCCTATCTTTGGGACCATCATGGTGGGAAATATATGGACCCGCAAAGGACTCGCAAAGGATCAAAACGGGGACATATGGATGATCAATCAGCATCGTGAAAAAACTCTGCTATCGAATGTAACGGGAGATTGTAGGTAAGACATAGTATTTTTCTATATACTTCTTATACGACCTATGGTCGAGTGTATTGTAATATTGTACGAAAGCTCCTGAATATTGCCATGAGTTGTTACAATGTTATAACTTTCAGTGAAAAAGCAACGATGGTTCCTGATCTAGACACGTATCCTACATTTGAAATGTCTGAACATAATGTGAAAAACTTGAGATGTGACCAATTAGAGCCTGCATCTGAACGGATGCACCTAGACAATGAAAACAAAGTACGCGTCATTAGTTTAGATTGCATATAGGTGTACGCTAATGTTTTATCAGACGTTTTCTCTTGACTTTCTGCCTGACACTTTCAGCTTGAGGCCGCCTGGTATGGTCAGGATGAAGAGAGTGGAATATTTGACTTTGAGTTTGGTATTTCATCATCGCCTGACGTCACACCGGATATGTACCAGTTCCGGTCTACGCATGCGCACCGACATTACATCACATATCATTCGGGACTGGGGGACGGCGTCTCAATTTACATACAAATCAAAGCGATAAACCGGGCTGGAAAGGAATCAATTATGGTATTTATGAAGAGATTGGTTTGCTGCATTATGTCAATTTATTCATATAATAATGAAATTCAATGATGGATATTGTATCATATTAAAAAGGTTATTGGTCCAATATTTGTGCATCAATTTCCTCCGTCCTTCTTTGGGGATTTATTGACGGAATACGTCATAGCGGAAGAAGAGCAGTACTTGGTGACAACCTGGAACTTAGACGCTTTCGATCCAACTGAAATAGAGAATGGCTTGATACACACATTTTCAGTATCGTTAGGCAAGTGCTTTCATTTTTCCTTGCTTGACTACATTGTGAACAACATCAACGTCATGTCGTTAATTTTTATTTCTTTGTCTCCAGGCACTACTAAAAAGTCGCACGATCTTTTCCCGTTCACCGACATCCAACAGTTAGGTGGAGACAAGGATTTGTGTGCTGATACTTTTCCGCCGACATGCGCTGCGATTTCTTTGAGCCAATTGACTCGACGCCTTCATGGACGGCATACGTACTTCGTCACATTGAAACTGACCGGAGTCCAGGGAACAATGACCCTGGTGACATCGGAACCGTTTGAGCATCTTCATGGTCCCCCAATTACCGGCTCTGTTCTTGAAATACCCTTGTCAGGCTCCATCAAAACCGTAATGACTCCTAACTAATTTTAGATTGATAAATTCATTAAATTTAGAATTCATTAGGAAAGGATGTGTCTGCAGTTTTTCTATAATCACAATAGATCCGGGATATAAGTCATCAGTCAGATCAATCGTCCATAAAGATTTCCTGGTTTGGCTTCCACCATCCTGATCAGGAGATCACATATGAAGTAGCTGTTGGAACCTCCCCTGAATCAGACGATGTTGTACCTTACACTCAAACATCTGATTCGTCAGATCATATTTTTGACTCGCTTGACTTACAAATATCTCAGGTAGTTGATATAGGAGTTAATAATTGGAACACTGGCTCGTTTCTATGTCTCAATGCTCATGTGTAATTTAATCCTCATGTAGACGTATTACTCAATGGTACGAGCAACAACAGCAGATGGTTATACTGCAGCCTCATCAAATGGAATAACTATTGTTCCGGTTGGACAGCCTGTGCCGGGTTTAGTAGTGTACGATATGTTTCCTTGCATTACGAAAATGGGTATGGCTACTTTCGGAAGTTCAGCTTTGCGAAATGTTTGTCATTGCTACTTGAACACTAGTTCATGGCGCGATTACGGTATTTGTTGCAGATTTAACTGTGTTATCCAACCCTCACCACTCTGACGTGCCGATTATGACAAATTGTGAGGAGGATATTGAGTTCCAAGCATCAAGGACGACAGCCAATATCATGTGGAAAGTCGATGATTCGAAAAATGTCCTACAATTTATAACATCTGTAACAGTTGGACTTCAGCACACCTTCGATGGCAGGTTCGTTTGATGTTTTAATTCATATCTACTTCTTCTTCGACGATCAATTAATTCACACAGCTTAATGATGTTCAT
Source organism: Armandia brevis (assembly GCA_035585475.1). Taxonomy (NCBI): domain Eukaryota; kingdom Metazoa; phylum Annelida; class Polychaeta; family Opheliidae; genus Armandia; species Armandia brevis. The sequence goes on from JAXGGS010141309.1 coordinate 7,936, forward strand.
GCCGCCTTTACACTCAATTTCTAACAATATCACAGTAATGGATATTGGGCCTCAGCTCTACCATCGGAGGATGTAGGTCTCTCATCACATACAGTCTTGACTAGGCTAGATCTCTCACCTGGCCTTAAATACAGAGCTGTAGTTCAACTCTGCCATGCAGATGGTTGTTATGAGGTACCTTAATAGAATAATGGCTTGAATATTAACTACATGCTTAATCCTTATTATAGGATAAATAAAATGATAAGCGACATGTAGTACCCATAAGCAAATTTTTGCCTCCTTCAAGGAATCGTATTCTGATGGATTTTGGATTATACCCGAGGAACCTACTCCTGCCAAAATCCAATCAGTCATCTATGACGAAAATATGCCAAGTCTACACTTTACCTGGTTACCTGCCGTTGATCCATACATGGGACATGAGGTGGCCATGCACTACGAGTGGTCTATCGTGATACGAGGGGGGCCCGGACATGCTGACCGGATGCTTTTCCAGTGGTACAAAATCAACGATCCGGGCGATCAGGTATCCGTAAACTCGATATCAATTACAAAGCTATTAATGACTGTCCCTGGTGAGTCGCGTCATTATTTTTACTTTTCCACAGGAGCACCATCACGTATTAGATTACCCCTTGAGTTTTCCCTCTTGCCTGATGTTGGCTATGAGAGCCACCAGTCCAGTTGGGTTGACATCTACCTCCTTCTCCCCTATAAGCGGCTGCGATGTCCCCACCAGCGAGATACCGACTGTGATAGATGCTGTAGGACACTATGATGAAAATATAGGTGGTTTGACGTGAGTTCACTATTCAAATGTTGTCGGAAAAATTCAAGCTTTTTCCGATATTGCTTATCAGATGATACCAGATACATGCATGCTTATTCGTTATCATATTATTTATAATCACATGTATATATCAACTTATACCTCAGGCCAATCTCCTTGCATTTGAACGGACATTGGGATGAACCGGATAAGGACTTCACTCCCTCTATTTCTTTGCTCTCGGCTGTCTGGCCGGGACTCTGGCACGGTAGCTTCTCATGGAAAATTGTCGCTGGCCAGAAAGGGTGGAGTTTTAGTCGGCATGATTACAAACCCAAATATACAGACTTTGAATGTTACGAACCCCAAGTTCTAACATGCGGAAGCACTGAGGTGACTTTCCTAGATGATATAATGCACAGAAATGTATAGTTAATGATTGAGCTACTGGTTGATCATAGCTTTATGTTACAGAACAACTATATCAATATTGAAAACCTGAGTCTGGATCATGCCCAAAGATACCATGTATGCATTTTTGCAAACAAAACTGAGGTTGAGTTTGAGTTTTTCTCTCAGACCTTGCCTGAGGTTGACTCATGTAGTAATGGTATAGTGGCAGATTCATACCCACCAAAACCTGGCAGAGTCTGGGTTGGACACAGAGATTGGCAACATAGATTTCAGGTGTGTAGACAAATCTTTGATAATGGAAAACATATATCACTTATGCATTAATATTATATAGTTCATACTAAATGTTATAAATGACTCTGTAGCAAATCACACTTAATTTTGATGTTTTGAATAGACTGATATGACAAAACTAGCGATCCACTGGGACTCATTCACAGATATAGAGGTGTATGATACAGTAGAGCACCATACTGGCATTAACTACTATGAATATGCCATAGGTAAGATAATTCGTTATTACTTAAATTCACAGGGAATTCATGCATATATCAATACATCAATATCACAGCAGTACATTTATTTTCATGCAGGCAGCAGTCCTGGCGGGGAAAATGCTAGATATTTCACAAAAATCAAACCGTCAAACTTTATCATCGCTAACAATCTCAACCTTGCTGATGGCACGCTGTATTTTGTCACAGTGAAAGGTGAGCGATGATTTACCAGGTGTTAAATTAACGGTTTTAGCAAAATCTAGTTTCTGACGTATAACTTGAATCGGCAAAGCAGCTTAATCTTTTGTGCTTTGAAATTGAATTCTTAAACTTTTGAATATCTTAATATGATTTGATGTCTGCAGCAACGGATTTTGCCGGGAGATCAACCCGCGTGACCAGTGACGGGATAATGATAGATACTACTCCACCGGAAGTAGTACAGGAGATTAACACAGGAGACATGTACGTTAGTAGTCTAGAGCAGTACGGAGCTAACTGGAGGAATGTGTTCCAAGACAAGGAGAGTGGTGAGCATGAAATAGTTACAAAATAGTAATTTTAGGACGTTTTGGAGTTTGGAGTTTCATTATCTGTAAAAACCCAATTATCAGGCATGGTTAGATACGAATGGTGCCTCGGAAGTGTAAAAGGGCACTGTGATGTTCACGCTATGACGTTGACAAGAAAAACTCAGGCCCTTGCGAACTTTGTCGCAACCGATGGAGATGAATTTTACTATACAGTTGTCGTAAGTGGGAACCCAATTCAAACTCCGACATATATCACGTAGTTCATGTAGTCAGTTTACAATACCTTTACAGGGTATCAATAATGCGGGTCTGCGGACTTCAGCCTTTTCTTCTGCCAAAGTCATCGACTCGTCCCCGCCCGTTCCTGGGAATGTGTTGGATACTGATGGCAAGGACCTTCACAGAGACATAGATTTTCAGGTAAATTGGCATAAAACCTTTAAAATTCCGGCTATCGAAAAGTCTTAATCTAAAAGTCATTAAGCTTTTTGTCTCAGGTTGAGGTGGATTCATACCACTGTTCTTGGAGTAACTTTCACGATCCACATACACCAATTGTGATGTATGTGGTTGCTATAGGTAAATGCGCCACATGTGGTGACATATTAGCAGAGACCAATATCGGACTGATGACTGGTAAGGGTTAACTACATATTGATATAAAAGTTTCCTCATTTCGCTTTGAGGTGGAAATGGATAGATTCTTCCTTGTGTTCACCTACAGATTTATCCCTGAGCCACCTGAGTCTGTTACAAGGAGTGACTTACTACACGACAGTTAGAGCCTGTAACGCTGCTGGTTTGTGTACAACTGTCACATCTGATGGTGTCACACCTGACTTCACACCTCCTGTGCTAGGCAGTGTATTGGACGGAGTTAGTGGTGAAGATGCCGTCTATCAATCATCCGAGTATGGGCAGATCTAACAAAACGGATGTAGCCGAAATGAAATTGTTCAAATGGTGGTAAATCTAATATCAAATGCCTTTTTATTTTTAGGTCTATGATATCAGCACATTGGATAAATGGACATGACTTACACAGTGGTTTGTCACATTATCTGGTGTGGGCAGGAACAAGTCCCGGTTCTGATGATTTACATCCGGCCACAAATGTTCATCTACAGGAGAGGGTCAGATTGCTGTCTCATTCTCCTTTACCTGAGGGGGTGACAATCTATATCACTGTTAAATCCGTTGACAAAGGAGGTACGTTGAAATGCATAGGCAATAACCATACTATTAATAATCACATACATAGAAACCAACATGCTCCGGGCTAAACATGTATCAGTAACGGGTCGTTTTAACCGCCTGAAACATTTATATTTTATTCATTCTTGTTTATGATACATTCATCATTCATCTTGGCAGGTTTAAGCACCACATCTGCATCAAACGGAGTTACGGTGGATTCTTCCCCACCTGAATTTGAAGTGAGGGTTTACCTGGATCGCAGCCAGGGATCCATTCATCAAAACACTTTGGTAATATTTTGCTTATTGTAATCGATTAATTGTGAGAAGGTTTCGGATGAAGAGAACATTAATAGTATAAACAAATTCGTTTTTAATAAGAGTATCATTTAGATCACCACCTGACATCTAGTGCAACCACAGCATTTAGCATCGCTGTCGGCAAGGGAGATAATAACCATCAATAGATTATTTTTATAGGTATGGAAATCTTCATTCATCGTACGGTGGTCAGTGAAAGATGAGGGAAGTCCTGTCACACGTCAATATCTGTCGATTATTTCAAGAAACCAATATTGTAACCAATTACCAACGATAAAGGTAATACTGCAATATGAAATATATTATCAAGTTTGATAATTATGTCTAGCAAATATTAAATAATTATCTTCATAGCTTCAAGGACACGCCAAGAAGTACACATTTTCTAATGCCTCGCTGTCCGATGGAGAACGCTATACCATCAAACTTACATCGTGCAATGCAGCTGGGCTATGTTCAACATCCGAATCAGACAACTTTTTGGTATGCTTATATTCTACTTGTTGATATTAGATTTAAATGACTCTTGATATGAAGTGAGTGCAATTTCCAATATAAAATTTATTTATTCACCTTGCCTTGACACACATAATTCATTATTGTTATAGCTAGTAATCATATCTTTTCAAGGTTGATCAATCTCCACCAAACCCGGGAGCTTTTGCCATTGAAACAAGTCATGCTGCGTCATTGACACGTCATAGAGACGGGTATATGACGTTTACAACGGAAAATGGCATCTCCTCGTTGCATCTTGCTTGGGTAGGGTTCTCCGATTCTCATAGCGGAATCATGCAATACTATGTCACAGTAGGCACTGGGTATACTTTGGACGATTTGACGGGAGTAAGTAAGATATTTAACTTTGATAATCATCAGATCCTTATTCACCAGAAAATGAATGCTTACTTAATCGTGGATTATTTTTGACAGCCAGACAAACCGATGCTTGTTAACTATCACTTCAAAGAAAATCATGAAGACGAAGGACTTCTCCATAAGGCGGCTGTAAAATTGACAACATCTTTGAAGGATACAACTGATATCTATATAGCATTATGGGCGGAAAATGAGGTTATGTATTATGATTGACTTTTGCGATTATTATCATACAAGACAATGTACGATTTTTCTTAACAGAAATCAGTATATTTTCAGGTAGGGCTTTTCAGTGAACACTTACATGGGCATTTCCGTCTGATGCCGTCTGACCCAGGCTATAGCTCTGGTAGCTTACACTTGGTTAGACGCTGTGAACTCATCACGTGTGCTGGTCACTGTACATGTAGTGATAGAAGTAACATCTGCCCGGAAGAATATGATTGCAGGGATGTTACTGGTAAGTGGCGATAGACACTCAACCAAATCCACATAGAGTACAGTGAAAAATGATTTACATCAAAACGAATCAATTCGTTGCAGATAATCCGACATACACTGGGCTGGACGTAATTGACACAACGGATATTAGGAGAACAGCAGTTGGACTGGATGATGAATCAGCAACGTCTTCTCAATGCAGCATGGCTGGGAGGTGGAAACTAAGCAGCCAGGGAACAAAAAATCCAGTAGGTATTGCACTACCATGCGTAACGGCCAAGGTTGGTTGCATGCCCGAGTAATACAGTTGCAAGTGAGCGGAATGAGCTCGGCAGGCTTGGGCGAGGTCCCTGCCAACGGGGCGATTTCCGTGAAGCACCTGCAAACTGGTGACCTAATTGTGATTAACCGAGATAACTCATAGAGCAACGCAGATTGAAAATACTGGAGAACCATTGTAGAAATTTTGTATAATGTACAACAACAAAAAAACAATATATTAGATCTCGAACTCTACTCATGTAATCTTTATAATCTAATCTATTCCGTTTGACAGATGTAATGAATCTTTTTAGACTAAATGTATCGCCAGTCCTTCTTAAAAGTGGTATTCAGTATTTTAATTTGATCTCACATAGATCCGGTATGAGTGGTCTGCTGGTATGAAGGGGAAAGAGCCAGGCAGTAAGCTAATGGATGTAAATCATGAGCCAGTCTGGAGGGAGTTAGGTGGCCATGACCAGGCGATTTACACAATAGGATCTACTGTGAGAAAAGGTCAGTATAATGATTCTTTCTAATCCTCCAAAATAAGGATGGAATGCATACCGTTATCGATTGTGCGTTAAGTGCATCAATAAACATCAACATTTAAAAACTGTAAAACAAATGAAAACCTTTATGCTGATGTTTCCATAGATACGATCCTACTGCCGCAGCCAACCTACGTTCTCCATATCAGGGCCTGGTATGACTCTCAAACGTACGCAATCTACCAATCATCTGGGATCCGGAGCATTTCCATCCCACCGGAAACATCTAGATCGTTTAAAGTGAAGGAAATCAGCTCCCTAGATTCCACAGCTGATATAGACTTCATAACCAGTACTACTCATGTCTATGTCACGTGGCATAAGGTATTTCGAGGTCCCAATCCTGAAATAGATATGAGCAGGTATAATATAAATGTCGGTACCAGCGAAGGCATAGCAGACGTTTATCAGAATCATGTGGATGGGTCTGTTTCAACAATGAAGATTGAGGCCACTTTTAATGAGGGACAGTGGTATTATGTCACAGTGACTGCTTTTAATGGGGCTGGATTGTCAACTTCTTCAGGATCAGATGGCTTCATGGTAACATTAATTTTGTTCATACTTAGCCTTCTTAATCATAAACATTAACATGAATGCCTTCATCCCTTTACCAGTTATCCCAAGCTAACTCAATTGTCATCTGTTTTTCAGGTTGATCTAACACCCCCTACTGCTGGTGTGATTCATGACGGAACAGGATTAACTGATGTAGATTACATCTCTGATCCGGCTGCCTTTGGTGCCACCTGGAGGGGATTCAGTGACCTAGCATCTGGTGTAGTGGGATACAAAGTCTGTGTTGGGAACACTCCAAGAGCAGATGACGTTGTTGCGTGTGATTTTAAGGGACTTGCAACTCAATTCTCGACCAATCTCCAGGAAAATGTCTTTGCAAATGGTAAGATACATTATTATGATTTAAGTCTTCGATGATTTTTAAGAACATTCAATAGCATTCACGAGAACATTTTATTTGATGGATTCAGTGATTTGTTATCATTCTAGGTCACACATTGTACACTAGCGTCTCAGCAGTAGATGCCGTTGGCCACGAAAGTGAAGTAGTTACCAGTTCTGGAGTGCTGCTTGATACTACTCCCCCTGCAGATGTGGACTACTTCCTCGAGGTTCCCAGTGAGCTGACCTTCGACAAATCCTTAGGAAATAATGAACAAGTGTTTTGCAGGTACAGATTTACAAACTACCACGTAGATGCTCTATACAAATATCTGAAAATCTTCTAATCTCATGGGCATTTTGCATTATCAATATATGTATATTTTAAGCTTCAGATACTATTTCATAACTTCAAAGCTGATAATTTAATCAAATATGTTCAGGTCTGACGAAACTGATGGAGAGGCAGACTGTATTGAACTGCTGGACAACACTGTGAGCTGGAAGGTAGCTACGGTTACGGGAAGCCGATATAGACTTAGTTTCCATGCAGCAGTTCATAGCATAACATCTGACCACTATACATCTGCGATAGGCTATGTTAATCTGCCGGGCAACCACCAACACTTTGTTGTGCAGACCGAGAGCAAAGCGAATAATGAATTAATAGAATTTACCGGAACACAGCACATCTTCTTTATGATCGCTGAAGAAGGGAAAACTCTCATAACTATTGGAGCAGAAGGAAGACGTAATGGACTAATGATTAAAGAGGTCACTCTTACCCAGTTATTACCTGGTCCTCGAGAGCCTCCTGCTGACCCCAGACATCCACACAGTGACCACCACCTCCCTGTACATGTCCATGTCTCCTCTGTGAGCTCCCTCACATCATTCACCGCTTCCTGGAATGTTGTGGATCCTGAAAGTCAAATCACTGAGAATCAGTGGGCTATCGGTTCTGTTCAAGGTATGTGTTGTCAAACTTTGATCGGCTCTTCTTTATTCCAACATTCCAGAAATGTACACAAGAGCAATCTTATATATTATCTGTGTTTGTCCATAACTCAAGGGTTGTTTAGTGATATTCTATCAGCACTACAATATGCCGAGCATGTTTTGCCTGATAAACCATCTGAACTTTCGGGATTTCTATCTAAAAATAGAATCACATGTACTATTACCAATAATCCTCTTATATCATATAAAACAGGTGGTACCCAGATCCAGTCATTTACATCAGTGGGAATAGCTCACCATGGACGCACCCATTTACTGAGTATACCACACGGGACCAATTTATATTGTACACTCCTAGTGAGAAATGCAGCAGGACTGACCACAGTTCTGTATTCTGATCCAGTTATAGTCGATCTCACTCCGCCAGAATTGTGCTGCCTGCAGGTACGTGGATTATTTACAAAACACTTAATCCACGATTCGAATTTCCACTAACACTCTGTACATGTGTGTACAAATAACATTGATGGCATTTCAGGCGCCTAACGGATTGCCATTAACGCATATTGCATCAGTCCCCTTCACCGTCATTTGGCAAGTTGAGGATCCAGAGACTGACATAGAATTCTGCGACTATGCCATAGGTAAGTATCAACATAAAACCACCATGGAAATATGCAGTATCATTTTTTTTAATCTTATCAAATATTATAATTTTAGTCGTTTCTGGAGAAACTAATGTACAAAAATGGACACAAACAAAAACTCTGAAGACTGCAGTGATTAATTTACCTGAAGGACTGATTGACTTAGACTTTATTGATCTTCATCTGCGCTGCTCAAACTTCTATGGTCGCTTTAGTCAACTGTCAGAGGTCAATGTTCCCATTATACTGAGGTCACCAGAAGTATCCATGACTACGATTAACGTCATCACAGAGTCATTCACAATATATCCTACACGAGACAACCACCAGTCCAATAACAACAGTCTGACTATAGGCTGGGATGGTTTAGACGTAGGAAGTACCTTGTCAACTGTTCAGGTGAGACCAATGAATTATAATAAAACTAACGACAGCTATGTGTTCATACCGCAATTCATTTATATATAATACTGTGGCCTACACGGAACAAATATTATAACGTTGTTCCTTTTATTAGGCAGATATTGGATAGCTCTCATCATTAAACTAGTGAATGAATTGTTTGTACTAGGTTGCTGTAATACAATCAGAGACCAGGGAAGAAATCATACCATGGTTAGATATAACCGACACCTCATCCAGCTTTGCCACCTTTAGTGGACTAGATTTGGACACTAACCAGATTTATGAGGTGGGATTGAGACTGGTCAGTCCAGGTGGTCTGCTGAGTGAAGTGAAATATGTCAATCTAACTGTGGAAACAGAACCACCGATACTAACAGGTGAATGAATTCACTACCCTGATTCTTATCATAATACTTAAAAAACATATATATATATATCTTTACTTTAACAAATCAATGCAAATTTATATTTGATACCTATTTATCTAAATATAGGCGGAAACTTCACTGACACATATCAGAACTGCACCAACATGGATAAAAACTGCACAGAAGATCCAACGAAAAGTGGCTGGTCTAGTTCTGAATCATTTTATTTTGACTGGGAGGGGGCTTTCTTATCGTTTTCTGAAATGATTTATGAGATACGCATAGGTTAGTGCGAATAGATATTTTCATCAATTTCAAACATTATCATGCTCGTTATTGAATATATTACTTACGCGAAATGAAGTAATGCTTACTATTTTTTACTTAATCTTTTACCAATAAGGAACAACTCCGGGAGGATTCGATGTCTTGCCATGGACACAAACTAAGGAGCCACTAATCACGTTGACAGATGTCAAGGGGAAGACTGACCATTTTGTTACAGTTACCGCTATCAACAAAGCTGGCCTATTTTTGAGCAACACATTTAAAGTTGATCCCCAATCATAGAGTTATTAAACAATAAACCCGTTCCTTCTTATCTATCAGACATAAATATTTCGTAACAGAAAAAGGGCTTCTTTATGAAAATTTTCTACATGATCTGTTATGCTTGAGAATGATTTTCAATGTAAAACTATCAATCTAAATGTTGTATTAACTGAGCTAGCTAAACAACTGATTAAAGTGTATATGATCTAGTTAACAATTGATTAAAATTATTTTGAAACGCCTCAACCAGTTTTATTATTCACTATATTTCATATCATATAATGGTTTCATAGATCTGCGTTTATTTAGTAGAAAAATCAATTCATTCGTCCCGTGCTCTCCTCCTCCTTCTCTGTCAATGTCACTTACGGTACAGTTGTTCAGTCCTGTGCTCTCCTCCTCCTTCTCTGTCATGTCACTTCCGGTACTGCTGTTCAGTCCCGTGCTCTCCTCCTCCTTCTCTGTCATGTCACTTCCGGTACTGCTGTTCAGTCCCGTGCTCTCCTCCTCCTTCTCTGT
>JAXGGS010141531.1:7742-18391 GCA_035585475.1 Armandia brevis
CTTCACCCATTCATTGCCAAAACCATTTATCTTTACAGAAGCCTCCATATTCTATAAACTACCTAAGAAATATTGCTATACGAGAGGTCCGGACGCCTTATTTTCTGATGCTTGATGTTGATTTTGTACCAAATTTTGGGTTAAGTCAACAAGTTAGAAAAATATTGTCTAAAATGGACAGTGAAAAGAAACGAGTGAGTGTTTAGCTTGATGTATTCCAAATTTCTCCGGGAATATTTACATCTTGTCCCGTACTTAGTTAATAAAGATTTGATATATTTCAGGCATTGATTGTCCCAAGCTTTGAGACTTTAAACTATACTTATGTGATGCCCAAAGATAAATTTCACTTTTTACAAGACCTTGAGAAAAACCTAGTAGAAGCTTATCAGTGAGTACTTAAGCTAATTACTTTTCAAAAGCATATAATCAGGAGTTTGAAGTTGAGTAAAAAAAAAAAAAATCTTTCTTTCTCCTAGCCAAAGGCCGGAGCACTGGCCAGAGGGTCACAAAAGAACAGACTATGACAAATGGAAAGTGGCTCGCTTTCCATACAAGGTAGGATTCTTTACAACTGTCTGTTTATTCATTTATATATCCTCTCCATGTTTCATGAGTGTCTCCCTATTTCTCAGGTACAGGGTAGATTCGGGTTTGAACCTTATGTAGTGCTGCCAACTACCGGGGCACCCATGTATCATGAGTTATTGCTTGAGAGAATGAGAGACAAACTTCCTTACACATTAGAGGTGGAATACGCCGGGTACGATATAAACCTGTACTACACCATATGTTCAGTCATACTACTTATTCATAGTTTCCGTCAAATGTGTTTAAATGCCTAATGGTTTGCGGTTAATCCATCTGTAAACTTGTATTTGTATCACACTAACGCTTCTTGTTAATCGGCACTATCATTTGACCCCTCCCTGTTTGTGGATGGACTATCTTTCAGCTCAATATTTGTAATCAAACCTACTCTTTGTTATAGTTACGAGTTGTATGTTGTCCCCGAAGCGTTTGCGGTGCACTTTCCCCACGCTCGCAGTCAGGTAGACAGAGGCAGCGGATCAACTCAATTCCAAGTGTAAGCTTCATTGTTTAGGTCGATCACGTGTATATCTTAAATCACCGTTCATTTTAGTTATGCTCGATCAAGTGTCTGCTATATACATTTTTGCTCTTGATTTTAGATGTGCTTATAAAATTTACAATGATGTTTTGAGAAGTATAAAGAAGAAATATGGAGACAACCACAGATAGTTAAATTAATAACTGAATGTGGTTAAATTTTGTGTGTATAGCACATGAATTGCTCTGTGATACTGAATTTAGTGCAGCTATGTATGGCTCATAATGATCTTTCATATCAATAAAACAAATATTATTTTCATAGTGGCAATGATCTCCATTATTTATTGAACTTGAATTACAATGTACGCAGCATGTATAAAGTAACCAACATTTAAGACTGGCATCGATGTTTTTTATCAGATGATTAATATCGGTGTTGCACCCATTCTCTGAAATTGAGTCCACTAAAACTTGAGCTAAATATTAAAATACACTCGCGAAATAATGTCCAATGATGATCGATCTACAAAGTCTAGCTTGACCATGTAGCTTGATAGAAGCACTCATTTTATAACTCCAGTAATTACAATCCCAGCACCTTCGTTCGCATGGCGCTACCCCCTACAGAATAACCCACGATTACGACATAATTACAAGTCTCTTACAATCTCAACTTGTCAATCTTCAGTCGGTGTATCAAAGTAAACTCTTTCGACCAGATTAATTCTGTGACATTAATACTTGGTTTCTTAACTACAGATGACGAGATCACAGATTAATAATAAATTTTGATTGTAAAGTTGAACTTGTACTGTTATGGGACTTATATCTAAGCTTATACTACTAACAAACTCTGAATCCACTACTGATAATGAGTTACATCATCATTACTAAAATTGAGCGTACTGCATGATATAAATATTACCTAGAGATTAACTTAGAGCTTCAACTCAAATCATCTTTGGTATATACATTATTCAATGAAAATGACCGATAATCATTATTGTGATAAAGAAACCAGTGCTTTTAGTCACGACTTGTGTATAAAAAAGAACACATACAGCTTTTGGTGTACGTTGTTTACATACAACTAGAGGCGGCACTAAGCGGCAACACACCGAGTTAAACACTGAAAGCGCGAGGATGTGTATCACTGAGGCTTGCTACAGTAGTACACTGAAAAGTAGTATTGAAACTACTAGGGGTACACTTACATTGACACACAGGTGAAGCTATCATAGAAACCTACACGGTTTAACAAACAATAACTCTAACAAAACTTAACGCCCTACGAACAATACATTAAGGCAGCAACACAATAGCACTTTGTTGAACAATTTGGCAATCATTGCCTTTTCCTACTAATAATTTCAAATAATGGTTATGATTTTAAAAATGGCTGGTAGTTTTTGATATACCGGGATACTGGAAGGAAAAGCACATTAATTTTCATAACGACGTGGACAAGAATGACTACAGAATTTCACTTGAAACAAATAAATGACATTATGCGCGACAGACGCAGGATTTAACCTTGGTTCACTAAAACATAATTCTTCATTAATTAGTAGGGTTTATGAATTACAATAGCAGTATCTATGATCACAAATGTTAATGTTAGCAAAGCCTAAATGGTAGAAAATACGTATTTTTGTGTTGTAGTTGTTTAAATGTGACTCCAAACGTTTGACGTGCAATCTTGTAAATTCCGGCTCGCTTCAGCAGTCGGTTCGATCATATGGATTACAAATCGTCATGTTTTATCTTGCCTGGTTATAATTCCTTGTATTTATAAATCATAATGCACGCGGTATGTACGTAATAGCGTCACAAGTCCCAGCGAGTAATCAACAGAAGCAAGCGTAGTTAGTTGTTTGTTGCACAAATATCCAGTAATAATTCTATTTCTTTCCCTATCACAAGATGAATCGCTCCCTTAATCCGTCGCACGCTTTGTTTGGCAAGTGGGAATTCTAAAAAAGAGAAAAAGAGACGTCAACACAAGATAATTCACAACATACAAATGCTTTTTATTATTATTTAAATAACTTATCATACAAGACTAAACAAGAAGGGGTTATCTAACTACATGTAGATACGTTCACACAATAACAAACAGTGCAACATATCTTTAAAATATGGAAAACTTTTTTTATGAAAAGTGCGAATGATACAAAATAATCCAAATAGGGAACGTATTGTGACGTCAATATAGTAGACGTCCTCTATAAGGCGGGTAGCAGGGAACAAGCCCCCCAAAACGCGCTATATCGCACGATAGACGAGCAGTAACGGACAGTCTTCAGATAGAAGATACCTACTGTATAACGAGATATCGTTGATATCTAATAGCCAGTAAAGCGGGGCACTATTTCGCAGATACCTTATGTAATTATCACTGGTGTACTATAACATACAAGTGTTCTTCAGTATTTAAAAAGTTGCTTGTGTCAATATCAAGTGTCAGTGTTACTGCATAATACTTGAGGTCGATCAGGTTTTACTTGTTCTACAGTCACTATCGACCTGTGGTAAAAATAACTCGCTACTCGTAAGGCTTAGTTATTGGTGATATCGCATAGCCTTGGTGATATCTCAACAGATAACTGAAGTAAACATCAGCACGTCAAATCGTCACATGTGGATACCTGGATAGAGAAAGCTCTGAGTAAACAGTTCTTCTCTAGTTCACAAGTACAAACTACCGGTACATGCATGGTGACACCATGCGTCTTTGTTTCACCTAATAATAACGCTGACAAAGCCTTGTACAATAAATCGATCTCCTGCTCAAGTATGTAATTTTGTTTTATGTGTACGTTGACCCTCTTGATGCATACCGTTTAGTGTCCTGCCCCTCCCTAACCTTAAGAAATGTAAATCTGTACAACTTGGTGTGACGCACCGCAGACCCCAGCAGCCTAATTCAACATTGTGAGTGACTTATCATAAGGGTAGCTTGCATATCAATCAAAAACATACCGGTAGGTGAACAAAACCTCCATTGCCATCACATACACCGGTAAACATATGTAAACCCATATTTTATGCATGACGTTCACATGGAAGAATTACAGCTTTCTTGTGACATACCGACACTTATTTATGAGATAATGAGTAATGTGTTCTGGTGTGACAAAGCTGGGCTGATGTGGCTAGATTGTCTGTTATAAGCTGACGTGGGTATAGTGTATGTTGTATGTCTGAGATGTAGCTGAGTTAGCTAACTTGGGCAGCTGCTGAAGGAGCCCTGACCCCAGCAGACTCCTGCAGAACCGTGCGCCGCGCTGCCTAGATACCAGTTCACATGCTTTTCTCACTGCACGGCAAGCATCCCGTGTTCTACGCTACGCAACATGCACGTCACAAAAGTAGATATCAGCGGCACATTTAAACACAGCATTTAGATTAACTAAATTGAGGAGCATTCTATATTTCAAACAAGAAAATACAGCACCAGCATTACTATTTCAGAGTCACGTGTATACAGCACCACAAGAAGCGCATTTGTCTGGCGAAGTTACACGTGGTACCCATGGTAATTAAAACCCTCTGAGAAACAGCGGCAGGAAAGCGCTACACGAACATGTTTTACGTGGCAACTTAGCCTAATTCCTGGTTCATTGATAGTGGATGCGGAGAGAGCGAAGTGTTGGGATTCCATGCGCACGAGCTCGCGGCAGTAGTCTGGTCTGGGGGTAACCTTCCTCTGTAGATCACCAGACAGGACGCCGGCATTCCTGCCTCCCGACAGATAAAACATCATCTGCTCCGCCTGCAGCCAGACCTGCCCCGTAGCAGAATTCAATTTGTGGAATTCTTGGTTGATTTAGTTGGGCTGGGATAATTCCAGCAACACTGAACCTTTCACTTTATTGTACCTGTTGGGCTATGATTGAAAGCTTGGACCCCTACACAATTACTACAAACCAATTGCCAGAATGGTATTGATTTTTTGCCCATCTATGTGTGCCTGATGAGGTGTATTCAGACAGTATTGAGTCTGGGACAGGATGGAAGTATTTAACCCGGCGTAACGTTTGGGTTACATAACATCTTGTAACAGTTCATAAGGCAGCACGCCAGGAAGAGGCAGAGTGCCATGTGTTTACTACATGTAAATGTATACATGCCGGTAAGCCAGGAATTTACTGCGGTTATTTCTGAGCCGAGGCTTATCCCGTCTGTTACTGACCATCAGTGGGGAGGGTTAATCAGAACCTGCAGCCCCCTCTCATCACACACGGTGATTCACCGGCTGTGAAGGTAAATACACAAACACCGAACCTCACTCACAAATCTGAGCCCCAATCACACACAACTCACGCGTGAGTCATGTATGCATAGTAACCATGGGTCAGTCCTTTCGTACATCAGGTAACTGTTCTACCGGAAAGTCTCTCATCTAACTTCATCCATTTGTAATTGGTGAATATCAGAGCATGTAAGTTTGACTAAGGCTGATTCACATCAACCTAATGGTTACAGCCACGTGCTTACCTAATACTTTACCCTCCAGCATAACAGTAAAACTGGGGAACAAATCACTGCATCTCGTGCTTCAGACAATCTACGCCATTCAATATTATACCAGAAAAATGCAGCTGTCCAAAGGGGCGATGTAAGTAGAGTACACTTAGCGTTCCTAAAGGATAACAGTGTTAAATGAATCCGACTAATAGTCCAACATGACTTCCGCCCTGTGATTACTAATGGTGACTATCTGACAGGATCTGTGAACCTTTGTCTAGTATGACGTACACATGTATATAACATGTACATGTACATGTAATGTTTTGTTTGGAAGCTGGGTATAGAAAACCTCGAGTCTAGGTCAGACATTTGTACAGCTCACATGAGCGTCAGACGCTAAGCCGCCATGTTACAGGTATCATTCCATCTCGACATGAATGGACGAGGAACAGTTGGCACTTGTTCAACATGGATAGTATCTACCTAAAACCTAAGAGGATTAATCACATGGCAACAGCAGGCATTTCGGACGTAAGAAAACGTTCTGAATGTGACTCAGTCTACTGGAAGACTTCCTTGCCGGCTATCTATGAAATTTTCAGTTCGATGAGTAACACTATGGGACGAGAGTCATCGTTGATGGGTAGATATCCTACATACGGTATTCATAAGTTCATAATCAACTACCTGCCAACTTATCAGCCGCAAATAACCACGTCTTAACTATTATGAGCGTATAAACCAACGCAAAAATATGCTTAAGATGGACCCAGTGCTTATACATTATGCCCACAGTGACGGCAAATGGAATCAATTATCTATCTGGAGAAATTTCATTCGCTTTCAGGGTAATTTTGGTAGCATCGGGATTCTAACCAACAATCACTGCCATTTATAGACAGGTAGCTCTAAAAAAAACTGTTTCAAGTTTCTAGTGATATTGGCATAGGTGTCTTTTTATTACGGTAAATACTTACTCAATAATTGTGGTTCATAAGATGTTCTCTGATTTTTTCCACTGCTACTCTGGCATTTCCTGGCTGTTGGCCCTCTTTATAAGTACCTATCACTACACCTTAAATAAAAAGTAGAAGGAGTGAATTGATTGATGTACTCTAATGTCTATGTCAAAAATTTAATGTGTTAAAGTATGACTTTTGTCTAATGGTGAAACCTAATTTAGGTCTAAGCGAAGTAAAACGACCCCACAATAAACTTACACATATTTGATTTAGCTACAGAACATCCACATGCACCTTTCTTTCCTTGAATTTGATTCTCGTCTGACTGCAGGTAGAAATACCTGGTTCCTCCCAATGTTATTCCATTGCTAGCTAGCTGGGAGACATCCCGGAATCCGGCGATTAGTGCCTGAATCTCTGCTGGCTGAAGCTGTAGTACAAATCAATGTTTGTGTTAATCAAAGGCTACCATTACCATACAAATTAAAATCAGTTTTGTAATATCCCTGAGAGGGTTTTTCACTAGCTGGAATTGTGGGTTAAACAGCTATACACGTTTAAAGGGACCAGATGTGATGGAATGCAGACATGCAGGAGGTCACAGTGGCATGATTGATATTGTAAAATCGGTTGAATCGAATCTGGCTTGAACACACTTATTTCAGATTTGTGGCTACTGTAATTAAGTTTCACGAAAGTATCATACAAGTGAAGCCACTCATAAAATTGCACATTCATCTGAGAATTACACATGTACCTAAGAGATCGCCATTTTGGAGGGAGAAGATGAGATCAGATAGAGGGGTGTTATGCAGTTGTATTCAATAAATCGGCGTGATGACAAAGTAAATTTCACTTTTCAAGCCAATTAAGTAGATATACCCGGTTGAATAATATGTTGTTCGACGGCATTTAATTTGAAATGAGACAATAATACAGACAAATCCGTTTTGTCGACAAACTAACACCCCCTCAATTACACTGAACTCGTCCAACCTTTGTCCAAAATCGCATGGTTCTCAAAGGTGCTCAGGCGAAACCCTCCCCGAAAAAACTCAGTCACTCACGTTAAAGTTGGCGCTCTGAGTCCAAACACCACCATCATTTAGTCCACAGAGGGCTGCATTATCGATGGAACCGCTAGCGATCAGATTATCCCTGTAACTATCCCAAGACATGATGAGTTTTAGAGAGGTATGCCTTCGTGCTGTGCAGACGGAAGTAAAATGCCGGCTCAGAATAACCGACGTACTCAAAAATATTAAAGCGCCCTTGGTATATTCCTAAAGTAACAATTTTCGATGTGTACTATCCTTAGGCATCAATTAAGACTACTTATTGAGTGTTATTTAATTCTAAATGCAAAATAACATAATCCAAAACTCTCTTTAATCAAATTAATGAGAGACATTTTGCGCTCTTTCTAAATGGCGTAGGATAATAATAGCGTGCATCGGTTTAATGACGTCATATGGGATACCGCGGGTAGTTCCCCCGCCAGATGGCAGATGGTTGAGTTTCCCGCCAAATTACAGTAACAGGGAACCAGGGGACACAGAGAATATAAACTTGTGGATTGGGCGGTTGGCGTTTATACCCAAGAATACGCCAACCGCTATATCAAGTTGTATTCTATACGCTGCGTAGGAGTGCGGGAACCAGGGCCGACCAAGACCACGGTGGAGGGTCCCGGGGGGCGGCGGTCATTCCCACATGATTCCCTCACACCAACTCCGCTGGATAGGCGATTTAGATCCATCAAAGGTAGGGTCATGACCATATTGCCCTAGTTCCGGGGGGGGGGGGGACTTTGGGTACCAAATTCACGGTCACCCCGACCTGATTCATGTCGAAGAATGGGGGCTACCAAGCTGGGCGAAATGGGGGGGGGGGGGGTACAGAAAAAAAGTAATGATCACCTGCCACACACCCCTTTTCCTGTTCCAAGTCCCTATTAAATAAAAGACTGCCACACCCTAAAAGATGCCTGCCACACCCTCCTTTCCATACAAAACAAACAAACTGCCGCACAGACTCTAGCACAATAAAACAATGACCTGCCGCCCGCACCCCCCTCTCAGACTGAAACGAAAGCCTGATTAAACAGTTATGCAGCCTAAGGGTATCGGTCCTTATAAAAGGGGTACTCAGCTGAAATAAGGGGATGCTGGGATTGTGCGTGAAAAAATGGTCATTCAGTGAGAAAATTCCTCTAAAAAATTGAATAGAGCTGATCGGAGATAGCTGGTGTAGGATCTTGTAGTCCTACAGCTAGCACTTCATAAAAAAAATGCTGCCCACACACCCTTCTCGGACTCATAAACATGCTTTAGAAACAATTGATTGATTTCAGGAGTCTTATTCAAATGACTAATGGCATATGCTTTTATATAATCTTTTCCAGACAAGTAGACTGCTGTGTAATGTATGTTTTTCTCATTGAGAAACATTAATATCTGGCAAGTGAGCTCAACAACAGCCAAGGTGTTCTCTTTTTTGGTAAAATGTTTTCTAACCATATTCTCGATTATTCTTTTGTTTTTCCAAAATATTTTAACCCCCCCCCCCTCTCTGTCTCTCTTTCCTTCTTGTTTTGAAAATCTGAAAAGAGGTAACTGCACAATTGTGTTGAACAAATGTGGCTTTATCTTCCATACTTGGAACTAAGGTAACCAATTTTATTAGTTCTTTTGTCCACATAGGGGCCAATCTACAGAAGATGAGTTGTTTATGTGAAAATGGTAACATAACATGTCTAATTGTAAATAGAGTATGTCCCAGGCTCAAACCAATGTTGGAAAAACAGAGATTTGGGGATAATTTTTTTCAAAATTAAAGTCAGAGAATTACCTGTTATATTTGAACTGTTATAAGTCATTGGCGCTGCTTCCAATTTTTGGGTCCAATCTTGGGCAACACCTTAGCTTTTGTATATCAAAATATAGAAGGTGTATCCCTCAATACCAGATTTTCACAGCCTGTTAAGGGGGCATGGATCAGAATTAATATTATTCTACCTTTAATCTAACAAAAGTCAACCTTAATTTTGGTACTTAATTTGAAATAAATATGCATATTTGGGATAGCTTAAGTCATGTACTAGTGCAAAATAACCTTTAACATTACTACAACTCATTTCTTTTTGTTGACTAAACATTCAAATGGGTTAACCTTCAGAATCACACTATGTCAAATATATGAAAAATATGTTTGTTCAAATTGTATGGATGTATAAAGTGAAAATGGATAGATGGTTACAATGCCAGGTTTTAGTTGTATTAAAGTTACAAAATATTTCTTTGGCAGATTTTCCCAATCCGTTCAATTTTTATTGCATTGAGCTCATGTTGAAAGGTGGTATATATTTTATTTATGACTAGCTGTTGTTACCCGCGCTTCGGGTATTGCTAGTAACTGTAACCTCTAGGTCTCTCCTCCTTTCGGCTTCTCCCCCTCTCCCTCTCCTCCTCACGCCTTCTCCGCCTCTCCGCCTCTACACAAACAAACATGTGTGACCCAGTTGCCCCGCATTTGTGACCCAGTTTTGTGACCCAGTTCCTAATGTTAGGCAAATTTCACTTTTCGACACTATTTCAATATTGTAATAGTGCCGACCGGATACAAAATTGCAAACCAACAGATTCTGCCGACTCAGAATCCACCGACTTCCCCCAGAATTCCCGAAATCGGGAGCACAAGTTTTCGCTTAGCGAAATTATATATAGATTTGATTGGGAGAGGCGAAAGGGATTTCGGGCAAACAACCGGGGGGTAATTTTATTTAGATGATAAGAAAAAAGACTCGGTCCTCCTCCCGAAGATTATAGGACCTGATTAAGCATATCAATTGCTATTGATTGATTAAGTATATTGCGTCTGACCTCCGCCCACCCCACCCCCCCCCCCCCCCCTTCAATTTGTACTGAAGGGTCACTGTACTCTCCACGGGCTCCACTGTCCCACCTTGTGATAAACGAGTACAATTTCCGTTAAATATGTATTTTTCTTCTGTTGTATCGCCTACTGGGTAGTCCTTCACTATACCTCAGATACTTCATGGTTGATATTAAAACTTGCGACTGCTGGAATTGTCGAAGTAGTACATGAACTGCCCCATTTCCGTCACATGTTATTTCGCAT
>JAXGGS010141642.1:0-18391 GCA_035585475.1 Armandia brevis
TACTCTAACATATACACCATCTTACCTACATCCTCTGTTTCCAGGTGAGGACTCGGATATACCTGTAACATTCCACCATACCTGGAGTAGGATATAAACACCTAGAGGATTACACACCTGTCCTTAATTACAGGTAAGTCAAACTTAATATATATGTTATTCTATATTTGCAAATTGTTTGATCCCTGAAAGTCTTTGGTGGAATTGGCTTATTCTCTCCCCCAAGCATTTTCCGCCAACGCTTTTCATTTATGGCTCCTGAAACTCCTGGTAATATATATTAACATCATCCTGGCATTAAAGCGAGCTTTCTAAAGTTAGAGATGTCGCGGTAAGACAGCGGCATGGCTCGTCACCCTGAGGATTTGAACCTCTCTACCAGTGTGAGGGTCCCAACGCCAGCCACAAATGTCACATCGGACATGCCGCAGAATATCGCCTCGCTATTTAAGCACCGTATGGGAGGTTTAGAGCCTCCAAAATGTATTGATGGTGCTTTGGTATCGAGAAGGATATACGTTTGTATCGTAGTGCTAGCGATGATCGCTTACCCGGTATTTATTTGTTAATGCTTTTAGAAGTGCTTCACAATTGCTCGCCTCTTACATAAACAAAGCCGTCTGATTCATGACTTTGTGTCCTCGGTATTTCCCGCCAATACTCCTCACTTCCGGTTCCTGTGCTTCCTGGCCGGGTTTATGAGATATTCACCTTTCCTCGCTGACAGTCTGCGTCTTTTATCTGACACTTACTACAGTCCCGTGTTATTTACCAGCCCCGCTTTGTCCGACAATCGCAGGAATCCAATAAGAGAACAAGTTATTAACCGCGGTTCCGGTCAGCAAATCATCAGCAGACGATTTCCGGTTGCATCAATGCCAGTCCGAACCAAGCGGAGCTAGATATAGAGTCCGAAAAATAGAGAGTGGAAAATCATTTGTGTATCGTGGAAGGTGCTGCTTTAAGGACGTCTATAAAGCATGAAGATTTATGTTATGAAATACAAGAAACAGCAGCAGCAAATTTTGTGGGAACAAGAAATACTCAGGGAAAAACAGCAGCAGACCGTGCGGGAACCTAAACCACCTGTTCTTTTCCCTCACTGTAATTAACAACTGAAGGATCCATTCATGTGCTGATCGATTGATTCGCTAATAATCGATTAATCGATATAACCGCTCATTTCACCGACTCGAGTCTGACACACAGTAAGTGAACAGAACAGCTCCTACCCTCCTCTCTCCTGTGTAATTGTTAAAACAGCAAAGCTGATAACACCCGAGCCTCGTAAATCATAAAACCATCCGCTCTTTCGCCTTTTCACGTGGAAATTATTTACTGAGACACATTATGAGTGAGATTTTGTGATTTTCCCGCGGTTTACTTTAGTTCGGTAGAGGGCTGGCGGTGGCGGGAAACTTTCCCGCCGAGAGAGCAGACGATCAGGTTTAGTAGGAGACTGGGCGATAAAACAGCAGCGTTTCTGGTCGTGTATCACCGTAGTTCGCAGCGATAACACTAGGTTGGGATATAATGTGAGCGGAGGAATTCCGGTTCAATTCAGATTCCGGTCAATTTCTATGATCATTTTGCAAATCCCTGTTGCTAAGGAACTATCCAGTCTTATCAAACCAGATTTTTCCTGTTTTACTTTTACGGTATAAACTGTGAGATAGATTTGGCCATAGATATCATGCTTTTGGTATCCAAGGTCACAAGGGTCAAGCCTGTCCGGACCAGATATGTAGTTGTAGTTGTGTTCCTCACTTCCGGTTAGTAAATTATCCCTTAGAGACTGGAATGTCTTCTCTATAAAATCCAGTCATTTAAAATCACCAGAATCATTCAGTGACCGAAATATTCAGCTTCAATCTCTGAACTACGGTACAAGGAACAGAGACACAATCGACAAGATTGACTAAATATCCGTGAATAAAGAGCGGTGAACCTAGAGAGGCACTAACCCTGGATATCGAAGCATAGTGACCTCTTGAGAAAAGCTGACATAAGAGCATTATACCCGAGCTCCTTATATTTAACTGCTGCTGCATGCGTCTCATACACCGAGCCCAGGGTGAAGGAAAACTCGTTTATTTATTCATATAGCGGCCAATTAGTTTTTATATCGGCTGGTGCGTGTTTAGTGCTTGAGTTTAGTACTAGTGCGGTATCCATGTAGCATCGTTAAACAGCAATTATAGAGCGGGGTAGCAGGGATCAGCCTGAGTAACTCTTACAAAACATTTCGGTCTTTATTATTCTGCATAAGTCCAATAACTTGACTAAACATTGCCGTCTTAAACGTTTCAAACAGACGATGATATATCAAAACATGATGGTGGCCCCGCTTATCACATGGTGAAGATTTCTTTTTAGTAGGGCACGAGGACAATTTTGTTTTGCCGGGAAAATTTCTTGTTGACCGTTCATGTATATGGTTCTGACGCTATAAGGGACGTCAATTGTGATATGTAACGATTCGCAGCGCTGCCTGAGACACAGTCGAGTAAGAGTTTTGTTTCTGAGTTCCTCGAGACGTTATACAGACCCCGGGTTCGCCTGGACTAATTGATTTTCCATCCATCACCAGAAATGTGTCAGTATTTGACAGGTGCCGGCTGAAGGGAAGTAAGCCGCCCTCCTCAGAGATACGTCATCACGTCATTACGTCACACGTCACTATGTCACTTTACAAAACTGATATCTTGCTGAACATGGTCACTCTCCGGTTTCTGGATCGATAAACGAAGGTGGTAGCTGACGGTAGCTGATCCATTACAATAGCTAGTAAAACGATAACATTGTTTGATCAATTACTGAGTTTTCAAAGACTTCCAAACAAGGACAGATATATTCAATATAAAAAAGTCTGCGGAGTTTCACAAATGTTTTGCGATAGTTCGGAGCCGCTCCCTTTATAATTGTTATCTGAAGGTCACACAGAGAAGCGTTTTATTTCCCTGAAGATTATATCTCGGCTATAAAACTAATTAAAGGTCATCAAGAGTGCCTCGAGGTGGGGACTATATTTTTATCATTTATTATTTATTATTTCCGGATGAGGACGGTTATAAACTTGGGGTGATACAGAGGGCGTTTATCTTGAGACAGCTGCCGTTATTGATGACGCCATCACAGGGGTTAGTGCTCCTCCCCTGATATTTGATATCACATTATCACATCTCCTCCATGGAAACATCTATCTCGGTTTCCAGGTTATAGGAATATTAGACGAATTGAAGATCATAGAAATTCTTCTTGCCAGCAATTTGCAGAATATTTTGCATTTATATTACAAAGATAAGTTATTTCAACATCAGAGCTCTCGATAATGTTGGCTGTTTGAAAAAAGATGCAACTTTGATGATTTTTTAATTTTACAGAGTTCAAAGAGCTAATATTTTTGTTAGGAACAGTCGAATGTCGGTTTTACGAGAACGAATCGAGATAAACAGACATCTTGCGTTTCACAGTCTACTCTCTAATTATCATTAGCAGAGGTCACAAGTCACGTGACTGCAGCCTCATACCCAGAATTCCTTCACAAGCCGGTGGTCAAGCGGAGAAATACCCCGCGTCATGATGCATATTTCTCTCGTGATAAATATTTCCCTAGCAGTCAAAGTTCTCATCACTGTACACTATAGAATGTGACCAAGAAATCCAGAGAAAAATGTCCCCCAATAGTTGTGTTCAATTTATAACACTGAGCCGGGTTTTTTGTGAGATAAAACGGCATCTTATTTGTTTCTTCTGCCATTTAAGCGTCAACCTGTATATTAGTATTCACTGTAGCATGTGATCGAATATTCCAGAGAAAAATGTCCCCCCAATATAACCTGTGGTACCCAATTTATAACACTGAGCGCGATAATGTCGGAATTCCAGCTAATTCCGCTGCCATTTAGGCCTGTAGTGCATGGCCTGGATTTGCACACCAATAGTTAACAATTTCCTGAAAACTCTCGGCGATATTGGACATTGTTGCTGACAGATCACAATGTGACGTCACTAATGGACCTATCCTGATCGCGTGACACTCAGATGACCTTCAGAGTGAGATATAGCGTACCATTTTCTGACTGGTGAATTATCTGACAAACTTACTTCAAAGGCATAATTCATCGTCTGGAGCATGTATGCTTACTTCGCTTTGCTGACATTGATTTGCCTTCGTGTACAAAGAAACAAATATGTTTGACTTTTCACGACGATGCGCGATTTCATCCTTGAATTGTGAAGTTGTTGGGATATTGAGCGCCTAAAATTCCGGAGTTTAGATTAGAATGTCATGGTTAGTATTTAGGAGCCAGATATTTGAGTCCTCAGCTGGTTGATGAAGCGCCATCTACACCACGACATGAAACAAAGTTTGGATCATTTTCTCCGGTTTCAAGATCGCATGTGTCCGGTTTATCCACTGAAGGTCGCATCATTTCAGCGTCTTTATTCTATCCAATCCGGCAGCAAAACTTACCCATACTATCGCACTTGCCGTCGCTATTCGCGAGCAACCGAGTGTGGATTCTATAGCCCGGACATCGACTACAGTCATATAAAATTTAACGTTTTATCTACACTAAACAAATTCATCATGTGCATTTGTCATCTGCTCGCCAACCGATTTATCAGCTAACACCGCATGGTGTGCCTGATTCACAGCGACACCTGGCGAGACACACACAGAACACGCCGCTTGTGAGAGGCTGTTGGTATCAAACCACCAGTTGCGCACAATTTGTCAGGCGGCTTGACGCAAGTTGCCGTTACAGGGGTGATGAAAAGTTATAGGCCTCAAAGGCAGGAGGGAGAGTGAGTGACCTTGATGAGTGGCAAGGTTCTGATGGTTCTGCTCTATTATCAGTATCCATATTTGGCAATTGAGTAACTTTTAGCTGCCGCATAAACCGCAATCTAAAGTCTTTACTTGACCTCGTCTTCTGTCAATCTGAGCCAATAAAATCAGTTGCAGCTTTGTTCTATTGCTCCTTTAAATACCGAAGGCCAACTTCTTCCCACATGCCGATAGGCAATATCGCAGGAATCCCTGCCCCTCTGGGCACCATTCCCGCGAGTCTGGAGATGGAGAATACCTCCACACAGCCGTGATTTACGATCTTATATCCCCGTATAGCCGCATAAGTGCATGACAACTATCTCCTGGTCAGGCGACAGTCAGGGAGAGGTCAAGGTCACAATTACCTACAACCCTGCGTCTCATTCATCATGGCGGCCAGCAACAGCAGACGCACTGGGCATGCCGGGTAAACTCACACCGGAAGTGAGACTTAGGGATTAGATTAGTGTATTGTGGGATTGATTGTTGTGGTCAGGTGATGAAATGTTTTAGACCCCAAACAGCACTTGCATCCTGATATTGAATGGACATATTTACACAACAATGATACTGCAAATTATAAACTGAACTGGACAGGTAGGCATGGTATCAAATGTCCATGTTATGACAGGGGTGGTAGTAATGTAATATAAGTGGCTTACAGCCAGAGGATAATAAAAATAATAGCTCGTGTAAAAAATATAAGCTACCACAATGCTGTGTGACCCGATGTGTTATGGTGCTCCCCTAAATTCATGTGACATGACTCAGTGGCCCTCTCACTACTGGTAAAGTGGTTTTTAGTATATGTTGTGAGAGAGCAGCAATAAATTACAAGCAACATGAATAAATAAGAGTGTTGGTGGGCCTGGTGCATTATGGGTAGACTTGCCGGCGCAGGAACTTATTAAATGTTGACGCTCGGCAAATACAGGCAGCAATTAGCATGTTCGCCTCCCGATACTGAACTGAAGTGGGGAAGGATGGATTCACCTGCTATAAACAACACGAATACATCAGATCTGCGCTAACAAGAGAATTCTGTTGATACTAGATTCATCAACACGGTTTCAGAGAGGGATTCCCAACTTATAGTCTCTCTCACCGAATTGATCAGAATCTGAGATCTACATTTTGATTATCATGTGCTTTTTGTTGTGTTTCTTATATGAGGAGTAAATCAAGTTCAGTTTTTCTTATCATATGGCGCCATCTACTAATTATCCCAGGCCTTTTTAATCAACATGATGAAGTCTTCGCTACTTTATGTATGGATTTAGTCCATTATCATAGCAATCAATTATGTTCATTTAGTAAACAAGACAATCCTGACAGAGAACAGATTATCCTTATTCCCAGCAAATTAATCAGACAGATTATTGCAGATAAGGAACTATGATTCATGAATACACAAAGTGACAAAGAGAGGGTATGCAAAAATAAGGGAGACCAGGATTACGTACAGGCGCCTTCCTGTGGTGTCTTGCTGAAACAGAAACATCGACTCAGATTTATGAGTAATTAGCAGACGTTAATCGTTTCTCCTTTTCCCCGTCATGCGCGGGATCGTTTCTGTCCCTGGAGAGAACCGGGACTATTTCCCCCGGCGCGCACAGAGATTCAGGTATAAAACTAAGTGATGAATTTACCAGGAAGTCTTTGCTCCAGAGAATCAGGGATTCACGGGACACGTCCCCGTCTCTTCCCGCTGATGGAGAAGACAGAAAACTCTGCCTCCCGCCATCTCAGCGCTCCCCGTGCATACAAATCCGCGCTAAATTCGCGGTAACCTCAGAAAAACCCGGGCGCGGTCTCTAATTTCTCTCCTCTTACAGCTGTGCTCCGTCAGGGTCACTAATACCCCGTCAATATGGCGGCCAGGTCTCCAGCTCTGAGAGAAGGGAGCAGCTAATATTTAGTGTGAGTTTTAAACTATGTTTATAAGAATCGGTCCCCATAGATAAATCAGGACTTACAGCGCGGGACTAATCATGATCTGTGTTCAGTGTCAGTTCAAAAAACTTGCTCCCTGATTGATGAGAATTAAATAGAAAAACTCCCCCTGAGTAAGTGTTATCGGATCCAGGCAGACAAAAAGTAAAGCTGCCATTATCAGATGAAGTGACAGAGGGTCATCCAATCACAAGTGAGAGCCCGAGATTATGTTACAGTGGTCCAAATGTACAAGCATCTTCTTGTTTTAAAATGTCTTGCTTCAGTTCAGCGTTGTAACATGTTCACGCTTATACCTTTTATTTAACTAAATTTTGAAGAAACAGATGCGTTCAATCAGCTTCCTCCTCTCAATGGCCACCTGCTATTTATGATATATATTGTAAATAGAAATATCCAGGTCAGCTGCAGGATAACATCATATGGGACACATATAACTTGAAATCACATCCGTCACTGGGGACCTTTTTTACAATCTAGAGAACCACGCCAAATTCTCGTCAAACTTCTATCGCATGTCATGTGAGCAAGAGTATGACAGCCCCGGCGGTGTATAGGGTAGCTGGTGCACTGTAGGACGAGAGCATTAGAGCTCCGGTGGTGTATGGGATTATATAAGCCGGTGCATTGTGGGAGAGCTTGGTAACGGGGGAGCAGTTACCATCTGCATCACGAATTATACCGGTCATTAAAATCATGTCACGCCTGAAAATACTACTAGCAAATCGTCAGATCCGGTCACTGCGGACCACATCATGAATGTATGGGCGACAACTTCAGCATAGGACCATGGAAAGGTCAGTAATGTAGAGCAAACCTTGGATCAGCTAAATTGGTACCGTATGTCTCAAAGATTAGCCAATACGTAGTCATCCATTAAGCGAGTATTATGATAGTATTAAACCTCGGTGGCTCATGACTCTTTACTCTTTAATTATTTGTAGGAGATCCAGTGATTTATAATTTGTTAAGCTTTTATTACTCTCAATAATATTAAAATACCTCAATTAGATGTGCTTTATCTTAAACTTGTGTTTACTGATGATCTGGTAAACACCACTAGTGGTCAGTTATTAAATGTATATCTGCAAATACCTTGGCTTCCCTCTTCATGGTAACTGTATACTCGACGCTGATCAACTGCCTACAGTCTTCAAGTATTCAAGTCTTCAAGGACTTTCAAGAACTAAGATACATTTTGAATTCATGATTTCGAGTGGTAAATCTATATCATTAAGACCGGGACGTTTCCCTTTAAATTACAGCAGCTTGACAATCTACACCTGCTCGGCTCTCACTGTGTCTGTGTATAATCAGTTTACTGCCTGTTGCTTCAGACCACGTGATTGCTGGGAAGTGGCCATGCTTACTCAACATTCCCTGCCAACACTAATTAGTGGAAAATTAGCAGAGATCGATTCCTGGCTTGTGTCCGGGATTTTTAAAAGTAAAAACTGAGCTACTGTCATGACTGACACGTATACAATGGTTTCCCATTATTCAGGCTTTTATACTGTAATGAACAATTTACCGAATGTCAATCAATTGATGACTTGATCGACATTTTAAACCCAAATGCGACAAAGTGTTTGAAATTATATATTTTCCTTGAAGTACGTGTTTAAGACCAATATCTAACTTGCTAGCTTATGCCCCCTGCGAACGACTCAAATACCGATGCCATAGCGAAAAGGACAAAGGCTCCTCCAAACCCCTTACTACGTATAGCTGCCTTCATCGATATTGGCTTACCTATTCCTCTTTTGAATTAAGGATACATTTTTGCCATCGAGTACTAAATGTTCCAACTCCACCCTCATCACCCAAAACGATGTCAAAGCATGTGATTACTATCGAATCATCCCATTATCAAAGATAATATACTGTTGGTCTTCATTAAGATAACTTTCTTGCTTCGAACTATCAAAGGTCCTGGTTTATTATCTATTAGTTATCCATGTGTGAATTGGGAATCCGGGTACTTATAAATAAGGCTCGAATAACTAACCCGCTAATTAAGTCAATTCTACGATTCATATTATTTGGCCTCGTCCTATTGGTGCTGTTCGATCCATATGTTTTGCCTTTTACACTTAAATTTATTGGCTCTCTGTTTGGTAAGGAAAGAATAGACAGCGCCGTGAATGGACGCTTTGTAGACACCTTGTTTGTAAACATACCTTTCTTAACGACTCAGAGTACAATTCCACCCTGGTTAATCACCTCCAATCCTTGAATACTAATTACATGAGACAATCTAGTTACGATGTGAGTTTTCCACATCCAATTTCAACCCTGAAAATGAGACTCGAGTGAAACTATTTAGTCATGTAGGCCTATCTGTTGCTGTACCATGAAAGGAAGAGGGTCACTTTTCATCAGCAAGCCACGATATAATTACTTCTGTTTTGCACAGTTAATTCACTATCTTATACTAACGTTGATCACACGAATATATTTTACAGCTATCAAATTGCCATGAAATTCGTGTGATATAAAACAGGCAAGGCATTTCCCAAACAACTTCAGGCAGCTCAAACTGTAAATCAAACTACATAACTATCAAAGGTGTTTAATCTGTAAATCTTGCACTCCATATAAACTTAGATTAGTCGGTTTATCGCGTGGTTGGGAGACAGAGACACGATTTGCTGCGCTTTGTACTGATGGTGGCCTCTTGGCGGGCGACCAGAAGAATCCAGCATCGTTAATCTCCGGATTAATCAATGGCTCATCCATAGTTAATCTTCAGTTAATCCTGAGCTCAGGTAAATCTCTTCTGGACACAGGTAAAAGTCATTAAACAGAACATGTTTATATCCAAGTAAATCTCACCTGGACATAGATAAAAGTCATTAAAAAGGACAGGTATCTGGACAATTAATACCGGTCCGTAATAAATCTACGTTCAGAGAGGTCAGACTTTGATAAGAAGCGGATGTAATGACATCAAGCTTAGTAGCATTTATTTAATTCATCAGTTGAAATATCAAGTGAACTTAGTTGATGACTCCATAGAATCAGCAACAGAACTATCCAAGTAAAGATCAGGTTACAGGATATGATCATATTCTAAGCAACAAAGTTCCCATTTTGATTTTAAACGAATAATTACTTAGACTGCATCAGTCCCGTCCCATTTTAAAGCCAAACATTAGAAGAAAGATAGTATTGATTAGGAGACAGTATATCTAGTAACGCGACAAAGAACTGGAATATTAATGGACACATAGACAAAGAGCTCCGCATCAAATTGATTAAACCAGCAGGAATGGCACAGTCTGGCATTAGATAAATTGTGATGACTGTATATAAGTCTAGACAATTTTCTTTTTGATCTTAAAAAATCCATTGTCTTGATTGTTTGATGCAAGCTATGGTACATTTTGATGTCATATAAATGCTGCTGTTTTTAAAAGGATGTTCTGCAACACATGATCTGGATTCTGTATATAGAGATGACAACGCCGTCCGATTTAAGCCATTATCGTACCTAGAAACGAAGCCATTGATACCATGTAAAATCTCGCCATTTCCCAGACAGCAGGAATGTAAATAAGCTGAGCGACGTCCTCCACAATAAACGCCGCGACTTTGTCTGTAATAACCTCTAATATCGTCCACTCTGTCATCTCCACACAAAGATTCCTCCACAGTTTCTTCCCGCAGCTTTATCTTTTCTCAGGCGCGACAGCAATCTAATAAATCGGCGGCGATTTCTCTCTCCGCGCCGGGAACGAGGCCCCAAGGTTGTCATAGTAACGCGCTACTATGTGTGACCTTCACACTTAGCAGATGTCACGTGACAGTGTGACAGCATAGTGGTTGTTCGTGCTATATTTGTAAGCTATCTGTTTGAAAACAATTCAGATTTATTAGATGTGTGATTCCTAACTATCATTTACGCAATAAACATCGACTTTGCGATATCTTTAGATGCTGTGTCGGACTTCTACCGTTAGATAAATTAGGCCTGAGGTATTTGTCTAATACATCAGGTTTAATCAAACAATTCTATTAGGCACGCAATGTCTCACTTTATACTGATTAGACGCACATATTTGCCAGATTGAGTAATGCATGGAAGGTATTTCAAACTTAGGTCCACAGCTGCAAACAAAGGCCAATGTATCGTCTAACTCCGTCTAGACAAAAATAAAACAAAAGTCAAATCTGTTTTTACTTTCTACTTTTCGCATCATTTACTGTAAAATTCCCCACAATTCCTTGCGGTAAGCGGATAAACCAGTTCTCTTCCGGCCAGCTGCCATGCGCAAACCCGTCCTCACGATGATAGCTGCACTAACTTAGCTAGGGAGATATTCTATGGTAAAACGGGATTGTGTCAATTGAGTTTGTAAAAGAACGGCTGTGCTTATTCAGATTCGTAGGAATGAGTCAAACTTGTCCCAGATTCACTGTGAAACATCAGCATCTTAGCGATTGCCAGACGTTTGCCTATTAGCTAATACATTTCTCTCTGTCTCAGGTTGTCTGCACCAAATATAACTTGTTACTATAACTGTCGAGTAGCTTAACACTTTGAGAGAACCAATTGAGATTCCACAATATACTATAATGCAATTTTTATTTTATGTCGTTCTGTCCCGCATCTGAGAAATGCGAACTGCCACTGAGTAATGAGGAGAGCTTCTGTGATGTTAATCTTGGACACAATATTTGTTAAAGTTTGTTTGTTTGTTTTTCCGGGAAGAAAGCCATGATGACGTCCTGGCGTCCTGTTACTAAAGTGTGCTAGTCCCTGTAGAACACCAAGCGTCCGTTTCGGCTTTCAATTCACTCCATTATTCCCGATAATACTGTGCGTCCTCATATGGCGGCCAGGTCTCCAGCTCTGTTGGAAGGGAGCAGTTAATAATCAATGTGGGGTTTTAACTCAGTTTTATAAGAATCGGTCCCCACTGACAGCGTTGAACAAATCATGATCTGTGCTCAGTGTCAGTTCTCCAGACATATGCCCCCTGATTGATGAGAAGATCCCGGTAGATAACATAACTCCTCACGGTAAAGCAAAGCTCCCATTATCAGATGAAGTGACAGAGGTCATCCAATCACAAGTTAGGCTGGTATCAGGCTTTGTGAGCAAAGCGAAACAGTCTATACATCTCAAACTCCTTCCTGATTGGAGTACCTGCATGGCGGTAACTAAACTATGTCGTGTTGAGGTTACCATGGTGTTTCCTGTATGGCTGATGTCTGAACTTGCTCCCGCAGTGAGCAGCTCACGAGGAAGCCTTCCTTGTTTTATAAAACTTGAACTGGAGGATGTGCCCCTGTGCGTGACAATGAGCAGTTGTGGGTGGGAGAAGGAGGAGAGGACATGGTTGTCAGCTTAAGATTCCTGCCGCCGAATTTGTCAAACTAATGAAGTTATATTGTCCATGCTAGAGCTACCGTTTCCTTTGTTTCGCAGCTATCATAACGTCGATTTGGTGTTTTAAAATGCCCATAATGAAACAATGATACTCACGATGAAGCGTCTTGGTAACAGAATTTGTATATGGGCCGCACAGAGCATGCCATGATATATATCACAAGGGACAAATATCTCATCCAGGGTGCTGCCAAACTCTCGTTTTACTCCCGTATCTTGTCATGTGAGCGAGAGTATAAGAGCCTCGGTGGTGTATGGGATAGCTGGTGCATTGTGGGACAGCCGTATCACGGATTATACAGGTCATTAAAATCAGATCACGCTACAAAATACGACTAGCTAATAGTAAGGTCCGGTCGCTGCTGGCTATAACCCGAATCTCTACCATGAGCACAGAATAGAAGAGATATCCTCAGCCTAAGACCTTGTAAAGGCCGGCGAGATTGAGCAAACTTATGAAAAGGTCAGACAAAACAGCAGCATTATGACCCTGAAATAAACTTATACTTTAATACTCGATTTCCTGTTCATTCCTTGAATGAACCCTGGCAAATTTCACGGACATGTTGTGTAAGATAATCCACCAGAGATAGATAATCCACTAGAGTTATCCATTAAGCGGGTATACTGGTATATAATCGCGATTATCTGCCACCAAGCCACATGACGCTCCCCTCTTTAACTTTTTATGGGAGGAGCGGCGGGTTTTTACACAAATCCTCTCCCCAGGGATGTCTTCTCTGTACACAAATTTGTTTTATCAGAGACACCAGCTCCCCAGTTCCCGTTTATCCGCGGAGTCTAAGCAATAATCATAACCGGGAAACTCAAGTTTGATTCATGCGGCCTGGATGCAGTGTACATGTATAATATGATTTGTCATGTTTCTAATCAAATGCATTAGCAAAGCAGCTCAAAAGAATTGTCATCATCGAAAATGAATACTCTTAACTATTTTTAAAGCAATAATAGTCTCGATGGTCATTAATTACGAGGTTGAAAGTTTTCTTGGCTCCACAAGTAGGTTGATTTATTATTGATATGCTGCCCTCTTGTGGTTTGTGCTGGTAAATTAGTGATGAGATCCACTGTCTATACACGAGTAACTGTGATTAATGTTCTGTTAAACGGGGTAATTTGCTACCTGGTTTATGTATAAGCTGCTATGATTCTCAGACTTTCATGTACTTAGCATGATTACGGAAAATGTATTTGAATATGTAAGCATGACACGAGGTGGTCATACATAAAACAGATCAATGGGTTGAAATAACTACGCATTGACTCCTGATTAGTCAGACATTTATACTTCAATGAATCATGGTAGGAATTACAATTAATTGGTAACTCGATGGTTATTGACATTTTAATTTAAGAACAATATGATGATAGATGGATTAATATGTTTTCTTAACTTCGCGTCGATTATTAACTGGAGTAGGATATACTGAAGTTCCTTATGACATGAGCTTATGTGTTTTCTTTAGAGAACCCTTGTTAATATGTCCTCGAAAGCGACTACAAATCGATTACAACGATTACAAACTTGAACAGGGCACACCTCAATTCCTGCATGCCCTAACCCACATTGTCAATATTTCTCTCATGCTCCGTGCTGTCCCCGAGTAGCCACTAGTGAGATATGTCTCAGCAATCAGAGATCGACCATCCCCTGATGATGTGTCGGCCCTTATTAAAACATATACCTGGGGAGTTAATCTCTCTAATTTGTTTGTCACAAGCCTGGGACTCAACCCAGATTACCATCCGACGCGAAGCCAGTGAACTTAAACTGCCCTCTATGCTTTTAGGAGACACTGCCACAGCCAGATATTTATGAAGGATGTGATATAGGTTGTGAAGCAATTGATATGGCCTTGACTTTTAATATTATTGCTGCAGCATGTAATTCTCCAGCAGTGGGATTGTATTTCCATTCACGTAGATTTTGGAGAGAATTGCGGTAATTCAATTGCACACTGTTTTGATTAGCTCATGGATAGTACAGAATTGGATGCACACTATAGACATAACTTACGATATCTCTCAATACAGGAAATTGTGGTGAATTCTAGCATGTCCAACATCAAACCACAGCCAATACATTCTTCCGCCTGCTTGGGGGCCTGAGTAAAATATAAGTAAAATAGCCTCTTCCTTTCTACTTATCGTATCATTTCTGTCACACTCTCCACAATCCCTTGCGGTTAGCGGATAAACGAGTTTTCCTCCGGCCATCTGTTTTGCGCAAACCCGTGCTCACGCTAAATGCTGCCCAAACTTTGTTTCCTTTGGTGAAACGGGGCCTTGCATATTAGGTTAGAAAGGTTTGCGAGGGAGTGGAGAAATCAGCGCCTTAGTGACTGTTGGAGGTCTGCTTGCCAGATTATATAGATCTCCCTGTCTGAAGATTCTCCCTGATATAGATTATGTTCCTGGTACCGAAATGTTTCCTTCTCTCTGCTAATCGATCAAACGATTTGCAAGTTTAAATTTTGCTATTGTACCCTCGTGCGTAGTTTTTGTTTATGTAAGCCTAGCTCTAGGATTTTCAAAATCCAGCCATTTGCTTTGGTTTGAGCAAGTTTAATCAATCACTGGACTATTAGCATTTTATCAGTCATGATATTTCTAAAGGGTGACCAAGTTGATGAACAACTAACATTGCCGATTTTTCCAAATCATCACATGATACGACAATTACATCTGTCAGTGTCTCAATATAAATCCCCTCACCTCTGACCCCTCTTGTGAACTCTTTGACCTCTGCCGGACAACAACTACCGCCAGGATAGTTAGATTTAATCAGAACGCTGCATGCAAGGTTTCGTCCCTCAACGCCATCAAGGGGAATTTAGTTGATAGAATTATATTCAGATTATTGCGAGTTCGCTGACCAATAACTTGTTGAAAACGACCACACGATAAAGCAAGCTTAGCATTACAGTTATGACGACACAGAGATTGATTGCCGAACTTGTAAATATTGTTATACTGATCGGAAATAGATGTTGGGCGACCTCCTGAACAGAAAACCAATGTGTTGTGTTTAAATGAGCAGCACAAACTTAGTTGGAGACAGCGTTACAATGTTGTTGAGAAACGCCAAATGAGGGTCTTTTGACAGATATACAGAAAATATGGATTATTTCCAGAGTCAAGGTTGATATTTGACCACGTGAAAACGTTACTCAAATGGGGGAGCTAAACCTATGATATATCTGATGTTCATTAAGATATTTTGTAATATTATCAATTTATTTTAACGATATAAAATAATACAATTGTTGTAGGGAATGTTGCATGCTTCCAGTTATCTATGAGCAAACCTCGATTACTTTATCACACATAGCACAGACAGATTCATCACCATCTTCAGCTTCTCTAGTCGCAATCCCCGCTTATTTCCGCCGACAAAAAAAGTGACAGTGTAAATGTATCAATGCGCTGAGGCGTGTGAACGAATCACCGCCATTTTCCGCCTCACCAGTCACGTGGGACGTGCGCAGGGATACAAATCAGGGAATCACGAGCAAGTAACAGGCGTGGCGTCAAAGTAAAAACGTCTTAATTACATTAGTTCTCTGACAAAGAAACAGAGGAGTGAATGCCATTTGAACATTGGTTTTGACAGCTGCCGCTCAAGGTCGCATCATTCGGTGCTATTTAATGTCCTAATTGCTGGACCAGTTCTACCAACCAAAGCTTGAGTGATCTAAGGAAATCTGTGTGCATATATGATGCGTCCTTAACGAGTAATACTGTGCATCTAAAGTAACATTATACCTGATGTCATAATGAACAGGAGTATGTATAAGAACTTTGATATACTTGACGCATGTATCGAAGCGTGATTATGTTTGTTATTTTCAAATTTCGGAAATTGATCGTTTATATCTGGAAGGACATCCGGGCTATCTATGAACATATTCCTGCACACCACAAAACTTCCTAATCATTTGTCAAACCTATCCATTATCTCCGATCATACCATTTGTCCTACAGGATGCTTTTGATATATATACTCACTATGTATCACTCAGCAGTGACATTCGTCCCTAGTATTCGGCATTAACCACAAATGATCAGATTGTCACTACACGACCCCCCAATACCCCACCTCAACTTCTCCATAATGGACCAACTAAGCTAGAATAAATATTGACTGCTGCTCATTGTACGGGACCCCGGGTGGCCTTGTTCGCTGATTGTAGATAATTACAGAGGTTTTGCAGTTGATGGCTGCTGATTTTTATCGTCATTGTAACATTAGACAAAGTTCACTCAGCTGTAACGATTTTGATCGATTACACGTGGTCCTGCTGACAATAACGAGAGCGGGAGTTGAGCAGACACAGTGACGTCTAGTACTTCCGGTGTAGAATCTGGCATGGTGTAATTAACTGCGGGGGTCAGGAGGGTTATCATCACATCGTCATTTTTTTCAAATACTGAATTATCAAGGTTATTTCTGATTTACCTATGTTCATAGCATATATTGTTTGGTCAGATATCAATGATCATCCCGGTCTCTTCAGTAGCCAGCTCCAGGTGACTGCAGCGTTCCGGAAGTAACTCTTAAATTCCAGAGCCTGCGCGTCAGCTCCCCCGGAAGGTAGTGCAAATTACCTTTAAAGTCCACCGAGACTTGGCACCCTCAGCCTACTGTGGATCATACATCTACCTCTCAAGAGTTTGGCAATGGGACATTACTAACTTATTTTTCTGAGAGCAGATCAATGCGACAAGAAACGTCCTTGAGATAGGAAAAACTAACCGATATCTGCTGAGGAACCGTCAAGATTGGAACACCTTAGTTGGACAAGTTTAACTGAATGTCATATCCCAGAGTGTACTTAATTAGTTAAGCATTGATTTGTAACTCCCCTACCTCCTTCCAGCATTCTTAGTATATTTCAGATGTTCTCCACTATATTTTATCGAATGTTGAATAATTTTGACAATATTTGTTCTGCAGCTTATATGCTTGTTCTAGTTCATTACGGACATGATTATAATTATACCTCAGTAATTACCAGTTCGTAAAGGGATCATTATCGGGCTTTTAATGCAGCAGCTAGAGCCTATCCTTGATTCTCGTCATATCACAATCAAACAAACTCCGAGGTAAATCTCGGTCCTACAGGAAGTATATTTTTCAATATTGCCCTGTGCGGTGATTTTCTCCTTTGGGATTCATTGAGGGAGAAATGAGAGATTGTCTTGTAAAGATTTTGCCCCACCTTGATTGTTCCCCAGAAAAACACACGGGGTTTATCTCAGACGGCACGTGATCTGAATGAGATTTAACGAGAGGGGACGAGATATGGAGACAATCAATGGCGGAGTAGGCGAGGGGTTTTGTCTCTATCCGGGACCCGACAGAGAATGCTGGGAAATCAGGACTGCAGAAACTGTCACCAGGGAGACACGGGGATGAAAAGGAATACAAATCTTTATGATGAAAACAGTGATTATAAATAAGATCTCCTGAAGTCAGGCATGTAGTTTTACAACTCGACTCAATTAAAATGATTATTGTCATTTTCGGAAACATAAATTATTTATAAATAGTGACCCGATTTGGTAAGATTTGGTTTTTGTTGTCAGATATCAGGCTCGTAAAGTGCATGCATACAGGCCTATTTGTGTGTCTTTGAAATTCGATTTGAAAGCGTGAACTTTCTTTTGCACTAACCAAATGTTTATTACGCGCAACTAGTAAGCTCATTTGCCTGTCACATATAACTCATACACGTTTTCTGCTTATAATTTAGCTAATTAAAGTTTCTATGTCGTCCCCTGACATTATGTTATGCATATATAGTTCACCAACTAAGGAAAACAATCAGAACCACAACGGGCGCAAGCCCCAGTCTAGTGCCAGCTTTGCCGGGACACTACATAAACGTCCTCCTATCCAGCCACGGCACCAATACATTATAGAGCACATCCTGATTCCAAGCATGACATTGACTATGTTTTGAGAAGAGCCCATAGGCAGTTAGGAGAATGCCTTAAGTTAGAATGCGCTTATCCTTGGTTTGACCAATGTTTCAATATCCTAGCCAAGAGCCTTTTCTACCCTTGCATATCAGACTTAATTGAAGTAGGTGGAGCGTACTAAGTGTCCCAGAGGGTGGCCAATAACAGGCCTCTTATTCCCGTATAATTCTTGCCCACTCAATGGGAAAAGTGGTCAGCTT
>JAXGGS010141753.1:5201-18384 GCA_035585475.1 Armandia brevis
ATTTGGATATTGGATTTATTCAATGATTCAGAGAGTTTCGCTCTATCATATCTTCCTTGAATGCCTTAAAACATATATTGTGACTTAATAATTTACTAGACAAAGCATTATATGTCTATGGACTCGCATGACCATGGCAATCCTGTTTTGTAAAACCTTTCTTTTGCAAGTCGATGTGGATCAAATTCATATAATGGCACTACAGATGACTGAAGCGTGAAACGTTTGTTCCAATGATGCAACTCTATATGTCAACTCCAATTCTCATGACGATTATTCTTGGTTTTATAGGAGACGGAAACAAAGAATCTGCGGAGTTGGCAAACTATACTCGTGTGTTAAGAGAGAAATTAAACAGGATACGGGGTGGAAGCAAGGGAGCTGGCCCCTCTCAGGTTCTAGATTTCCTTTATGTCGGCGGGGAAGTGGATGCAACTGATAAAGATTCACTGAAAAGGCATGGAATCACCCACGTAATTAACTGTGCCTTGTCGTATTGCACCACCAGCACAGCATTCTATGGCACGGGTTTCAAGTACATGGAGTTCGATGCAGAAGACGACCGCGATTATGATATCATGCAGCATTTCCAGGCTGTGTATGAATTCATAGAGGACGCCAGGAAAACCGACGGGAAAGCATTCGTACACTGCCTGGCTGGAGTAAACAGAAGCGTAGCTCTTACTGTTGCTTATGTGATGCATTACAAGAAGATAGGGCCAATATCTGCTGCTATGCTGGTCGCTGAAGCTAGAGGAGCCATTCTATTCAATAGAACCTTCCAGCAACAATTAATATCTTATGCGTCTGAAAAGGACATGTTAACTAGAGATAGTCATTTGATAACTGCAGATTCGAAGTTTTAACTCTTACTATTTACTACCACTTTTTCTGGATACATGGTAACCTATTTGTATTTTTGTATGGTTCGTGATATACCGTAAGCCTATTTACCGGTTCACCCAATAAAAACTCTTGGTGTCTCATAAATTATTTATTTGTAAGAAAATCTATGTCTCATGTGAGTATATCAAATACACAAACAACAGTTAGTTACAGTAACTTGGTCGACAATATAGTCATATACAGTAACAGTACCCAGCCATGTACTCAAGTACTTTCAAGTACAGTAAATAAGATGGAAACATCTTAACAAAACGTATTACGGTTTTCAAAGAATCAATTAACATACAGCAGAAAGATCGAACTAAAACAGGTGACCAAAACTCTATTTATGGTACCGCGAAGGTGTCCTATCAATTATATACATTGTATTCGTGGTTACACAGATCAGCAGTTCTTTAAAGCAACATCAAATCACATCATCGTTGCAGCATAATTTGTGTAAGATGAGGAGCTTTAGCTTTGTGGTCAACCTTTCTCAACCCCAGCTCATCTGTAGCTGCAGTGCTACTCTCCAGGATTCGATGCCTTTCAAACTTGCGCTTCCATTGGGCTGCAAGAACAATGGCTCCGACTGCATCGATCTTATGTGCGTCTGGTTGTCTCAGACCCTGCAACCAAAATGACATAAATAAGGTTTCACATTTGTAATCTGAGTCAAGGATCGTAGGGTATTAAAGACGCTTCACGGGAGAGTCAATAAACGCACCTTAACACACGCTGCCTCAGCATTTCCAAGCATCTTGTTTAGGACATCAACTAAGTTATGAGCGGTTTTAATTACCATTCTCTCATTCTGAAGTAAAACATTGCAATCATCACTCACGATGCAAAACTATTTATTCTATTAATACACCTTAGAATTATTTGGCAAGTCTCCGTATTCATAGAATGTGAAACGCCCGTAAATAGGTTAACCGATATAAGCTCGGGATTATCTCACCGTTCTATCATCTGGAGTGGCTTCCTTTACGAGCGACAAAATATGAAGCTGAGCAATCACAGTGGGTACATGTTCAACAGACGTTTTCAGGTTTATGGCAAGTCTGCAAAATACAGATCATCGTTTGACATTGAGATGCTGAGTCTACAGTTTTGGTTGACAATATCATTAATGTTTTACAAGTAAATCGGTACCCCTACTTTTGGTCCACACACAAGTCAATCATGGCTTTGGCAAATTTGACAAGTGTCTCGGCATTCTTCGCAATTTCCTTGGCAGTCTGGAAGAGCGCTTCTTTTGTCTTAAATGTGATAAAAAAGAAACATTTACAAACGAAGGAAAGTGTGTTTGTAAAAAAGCAAAAACTGTGCACAGCTAAATCAGACATACCGGAATAGGGCCAATTCCTTTCAAGAATTCTTCCATTTCTTGGACTTTGCGAGTAATTTCCTTAGCAACTTTGACGACGGCGTTGTTTTCATCTTCCCATTTTTCTTCAAATGCTAATCCTCCCAGACCCTAAAACACATACATGAAATCATTAAGAATACATTTTTTAACGAACAGCGAACGAAATTATCTACGAATTGAATCACATCACAGTGCGAGTACAAAGTAGTCATGGCAGCCTATCACCATTTACGGTAACTCTCGTTATAAGGCGGATAAAAACTCTACGTCTGCTACACCACACAGCAATCAATTTGATCACGAGACAATGTACGTAAGCTTTCCTTTATCGGTTCTATTACCCCTTCATGAGTACAATTGCTAACATGAAATGAGTGTCATCCGTGGGCCGATATCCGCATTATAACTGAGGTCTACGGCAGGTATCTACCACTCCCAAGGACATTTTATGATTCGTTGACTAGTTCAAACACGGGCACTGCTCCCAAAATTACAGTAGCACATTGCAAAGGTAAATGTAAATAAAAAATAAAGTAGGAAAACAAGTTAAGTAAGTCGTGAAACAAGCAGCTTAATGATTCTATACCAGCGCTTAACCGACGCAAAGTAAAGCTTGAGATGGAGGAAAATGATTCGACAAGACACCGACGGCTTATCAAACGTGAGTGGGTTTACCCTAAGCCACTCCGCTGCCAACCTCATGTATGGCTGTAGCATAGGCTGGTGATGGGTGCATTAAATTTATATTTACAAGTATGATGTATTCTACATTATATAAGTTTGTTCCTAACTAGCCGTACTGAAGGAAACATGTACATGTACGCATATATACATATATCTACACGACGAAACAAAGTAAGTCACAAGGCCTGGAACTTAAGTAAGTTATCTACCTTTTTCTAAATAAATACTATATTTTATTGAAAGATACAGGAGATTGTTAATAAACTAATAATTCTATTAATTTCTTTCAAAAATTGTTCATAAATGTCTCTCGTTTCTCTAAATATAAATATTTCGAAACAAAGATTAAAATCTCACATGAACTCTTTTCGGTAAGTTAATTGGGCGACCAGATGGTTTTGTAGGGGTAGCGTGTTGGATTTTGGGTCCCAGGGACAATTTCTTCCAAGATTGGTCCACTGATGTATTTCCAGATGGAGTGGCATGGCTTGGGTTATCGCTAAAGGTGAAATGTAAAAAAAAACAATTTAGTATTCATAGAGGTTATACTGCAAGGGGCTTGCGCACATCGAATACAATTACAAATAATAA
Source organism: Armandia brevis (assembly GCA_035585475.1). Classification (NCBI taxonomy): domain Eukaryota; kingdom Metazoa; phylum Annelida; class Polychaeta; family Opheliidae; genus Armandia; species Armandia brevis. Next base: position 8,734 of record JAXGGS010141753.1, read on the forward strand.
TTATAAATATCAGAAGGCTTATGCACAGCGTTCATGTCTTGAGCAAATGAACACAGTTTCTACATTCTAACTACTGCTAAGTATCTCAATATGAGTGTTGATACACATCAATGACATACATATTTCCTATATTTAACCAAAATATTATCAACAATTAACGTGCTAAACGTAACAAAAGAACAACAATCAACATATTCATGGAGTAATACATAAACATATTGTGATGATGCGCCGATCTCATTTGGGCGAATGTTATCCTCTGTTGTGGTGAAGTCATGCACGAGCAGTGTGACGAGACTGAAAAGTGAGTGACGTATAGATGAATTTGTTTACGAAAAGCTGCCACAGGAATCCGATGAATATTCTTCGTCAAACCACATGGAAGATGAAATATCGACGAATTCACGCTGTCCAGGGAGCATGAAAAACACCCTTCGATACACAGGGGACCTAATAACATTAAGAAAAAATAATGATCCTTAACTTTACCTAGATAAACAGTTCAAAATTGATACAGATTCTGTTATTTTTATTGCTATGAATATTAGACTGAAGCTCTACACTAAAAAGGTTGCAAAGGGAGATATAAATTGGTAATAAAATAAAGATATGATACATGTACATGTACTATAATCTTCCTAAAGTAGGTACACTTTGAAGGCATATCATAAGTACTAAGCTTAACTGATAAAGACTTTGCATGCAATAAGTACAAGATGCAACTAAGTGTTTATTTATACTAACTACACGTAATACCACCAGAGAAAACTTTTTGTAGATCCATTAAGGATTTACCAGCATACCAATTAAACCTTAAGTTCTACCTTATATTCTGTTCTACCCTGTCACCGCATGACCGTAAGGCTATTTACCACCTAAATACCACAAAATGAACCTTTACCAGATATTAAATATAAACACCTTATTTCAACTTTAGTAAGATTTGATTCATCTTCATCTGAGCTAGGCTCAAGCGAGTCTTTATAAACGGCGTCTTCTTCATCAGTATCAGGGCATAGATCATCGGCAAAGTCTAGCAAACTTCCTGTTAGAGTCAGGCTCTGGTGGCCTCTAAATAAAGTAGGTCACAACTATAACTCAAGAGAAAAGTGAAGGCAACTGACCACGCAGCTTCAAGACGAAGCGAAAATATTCCAAAAATGAATTCCACTTAATAGCAACGATTAGTGGTGTATACATGAAAAACTCTGCAATGCGCAGAAACGATACATAAAGTGCATATACTATTGATTTCAACAACAATACCTAATGATATGTGTAGCAGTATGTACATATGTGATATGCCAAACTGCCTCTTTGCAGTTGAATAATTTGGTGCTGACGTACGTTAAACAGGGTTAGTTTTTGCTTATACGAGCAGTCATATTAGTAATTCAAATGTGTATCAATAGAACTCAGATACTAACCGTGATATTGATGTGTTTGGAGTTTTACTCCTCATGTGACTGCCCTCTCCGCCAGGAGCTGGCTCTATGAATTGAACAAAACTTTTTCCTGATTCTTTCATCGTGAATGACTGAACAGATGGCGAAGATGATTTCAAATGACCCATGGCAGCTAGAAACATAGCATAAAACACATGAATTTGATTTCAATTTCATTGATACGGAAACAAAACAACTTGCATAATTTGCATAACACTCGTTAATAAGTACCGGTAGACATAACATGAGAAGTGATAAACTCGAAAATGTTCGTAAGATTATACCTGTAACAACATTTTTGTTAATGTCCTTCGAGCTATGTAAAAGCCCTGCAACTTGGCTCATTTTTAGGACCCACTGTCTTTGCAAATCTTGGAATGTATTCAAAGTGTCCATATCTTTTTTTTCTAAAGAGGAAAACCGGTTATGCTAGTCATCAAATATCAAAATTAATTATAATCACTACAAAACAAATCACCACTTAGTTCGTACATGGGATTGTTTAAAAGTTAAAAACTCAAAATGCAATGGTTATCGAGTGGCTGGTTTTGAATAGTTAAAAATGTACCGTTATGTGTATTGGGAAGTATTACAGTGTGTGAAGGCAACAACACGCACCGAGTAGATTATGTCCAGGTATCACATAAATGGACAAAAACACGAACAATATGGTGAAGTACACTATAAATATGGTCCTTAACACAATGTATACATGGCCATGTCCATACGTTACATTTGGGGAATTAAGCCACTCAAGAGTATCACTTAAGTTAAGTGGATTAGTTATTTTACTAACCTGACACTTGATATCCGGCTTTTTCTATTTCTTCAGCAAGTTTACCCAACTCTTCGACATGCTTTCTGATTTCAGTTTTCTTGTCCAAATCATTTGACATTTGTAATGAGTCCAAAACGCCAGCTCGGGCTCTGGTAAAACCTTGTCGAAATGCATCTGTTGCTTTTCTCAGCTGTATCTTTTCGGCATCGCGCTCTAATCCTTAAAATAATTTTGTATATTTGCAATTTCCAGGTATATGTGGTCATTTGCGCAACATATATCGTTTACATTTGATTCAATAAATTAATTTGGAAATACTGCCTTCCAAACAAAGGAATCGAATGACTCAATAGATGATTGATTATAGTTTAGTTTCAAATAAGTTTGAATAACATATCATTATATTGTGATGCATATACATGTACCAGTAAAGATGCAGGTATCTTCCCCAAGGCATGTGTCATCAAACGATATCTATTTCTTACCTTCTTCAGCATTTCTTACTAGATGAGCTCTATCTAATATTCTGTCCGTAGACGATCTGTAGTCAGCCGTGATTTCATCAACGAGACTGCGCAACGCGTCAACTTTCTGTGCCCATTCCCATTGCAAAAGCCTCATGCTTTGAGGAGCATATAGCTTTTCGGTGGTTTGGTAAGGAGCTGAAATATGTTGAATAAGCTTTGTGCCATCGTTCATATGGCCGACTAACGTGTCAACCTGATCACATAAAGATGATATTTGCTCCTTTTTCAAAACATCGGTGCACCTGAAATTGCAAGGGGAAAACAATTCATCAAATCCTACTGAAATAATAATCGGCCTGTGATTAACTTTCACCACGCTAACAATTACCCCTGTGAACACATTTTGGCAGCATCCTTAAGTCTAATTGTATCTCCTGTGATCTCTTTCAACTCTTTCTCTGCCATAGTTGTGTCCTCAATTTCATCAGACAGGGATTTGCCTGTTAATTTCTCATACGAATTCTTAGCCATCGCAGCTATGAGTTTAGTTATACAAAACACTTTGGCCGCCCATTCTCTTCCCTGCAGCTCAACCTGCGTCTTATCATCTGTATTACCTGCAAGAGTCAGACACATAGTGAGTAATGATTGTTCAACTTTCGGACTTGTGCGCAACAGTTGGATTCCTACAACCCACCGGAGTTGACGAAAATGTCTGCCATCGTTTCTAAAAGAGTTGAACAATTTTCAAATTCATCTGCTGATTCTTTAATAAAGAGGGCTTTCTCAACCATATAAACGCCACCATAGTCCGCTAGATCAGCTACAGCTCGGCCTAAGTCTTTTACAAATCGTTTATGTTCGTCCAGCTGGCGAACCTGCAATTATTGTGGTTTGTATATATAACTGTATGCATACATATTTGACTACCAGAATTAAGGGTGCTCTAACGACTATGTTTGGGATGTAACACGGTGTGGTGCTTACCTGAGCAGTAAGCAGCCGAACATTTCCCATCTTCGTTGAATCAACTATTTTATCTGAAACTCGTTTCCAGCGATCAATCATGCCATCGATGTAACTTTCCAAATATGAAACCTAGAGCGTTTTCAAAATGCAATATATTCTGATGATAATGATACCAGAAGTACCGAATGGTCTATCAAGTTCCCTATATAATTATGTTCTTGTCAAGTACCTTATTGATCCAAGATTCGGAGACCTCGTGCAGTGGATCGATCTGATAAGTATCACAGTCTACCACTCTTGACGCTTTATCCAGAAACTGTGGAGTCATCTCTGTTATATCCTTGGCCAATTCCTCTAGTGTCCTGATCACAATCAATGGCATCTATACGTCATTTATGGATTCATCAGCTGTTCATTGATAACTATTGTAAGGCGTTTAAGTATAACTTACATTCTTTGAGTTTCACTGGTCGTACAAGCGGCAATATTGCTAGCGATGTCCGACACGTGATTGGATCTTGTTAAAACCTCATTACACAACAAATCTACCCTTTTCTGCTGACCAGCAATAGAGGCAGACACTACGGCGTGACCAAGATCAGCCAGCTGACTGTTCACTACATCTAAATATATGTAATATTAATACAAGGTGTATCGAACTTCGTTAAGACATAAATTTACACGAAAACAGAATACATGTATACGAACATTGGATAATGCATACCTGCTAGATAGTTTTTCAGCGCAACTTTCTTTTTAATCGCTTGCTCCTTTTCCTCCCGATTTTTAAATCTGTTTGACTCAATCGCCTTGTTTTCTTTATCATCTTCCGAATCATAACCAATCGGTCCATCTGTATTAAACCCTGCAAAGTAATATACATTAATAATGCTAACAAATGACAGAAAATGCTGACATTTTTGCTCTATTCGGAGCCTTGTAATGACCATAGCTGTTTTAAGAGCTTCTTTTGGCTTGTAAATTTTACTCAAATTCTGTCATATCGAATGTCAATAGTCCATATCATATAACAAAATTAAAAATAAATATTGCTGACATACATAAGCTCATCGAATCCAAAATATGTATCTTCATACCTAGTCCTTGCAATCCTTTCAGAGGCCTGACGTTTTCCCTTGCTGGATCCAGAAGCTCAGGTTGAAGTTTGCCATCGAGTGCCTGTCTCAACTTTCCTACACATTTCAAAAGCGTATCACAGCGTTTGTGAAATGACTCGTGGTACTTCACCTCGCCTACGTCACCAACAAGCCTGTTAGCTGCCGATTTCACTGCCGGAATAGCTGAGGGAGGGAGTACGAATGACATCATGTCTGATTTCATTCATGGGGTCCAGTGGGATTTTGTTAAGAAACCACGACGACATTCTACATGTACTAACCTTTGCTGAGGTGCTGTACATACACCATGACCCCGTTCCTGTAGATGGGATCCAAGTTGACATCGACCAGTTTACACGCCATATGATGGACCCTGCGTGCATGTCCAATTAGAGAGCGCGAATGCCCTGCTATGTCAGTGGGTTCTGAATACAGTGAATCTTTACAGCGGTGACAATCCTCCCTCATCTCCACCTCTGAATGAAAATGGACCATGGCAGTAAAGAATCTTTGTAGACAATATACATATATATTGATCCAAACAACCTATTTACCTGATACTTGAATGAAGAGCTTTGCATCTGTGAGATTATCAATCGCATCAACGATCGCCTGCACATTGTTGGCCCATTCTTTCTTCAAAAGACGGAGATGTTCGACAGCAGCTTTGTTTCTTCTGTTTTTATAACATGCGATACAAGCCGGTGGTAACTCTGGGTCTAACCGTTCTAACTGATTAGCACAGGAACGTATGGCTCTCACCTCTGTAAGAAACCCCGACAACATATTTTCAATATACAACGTAGCTAAACGCATTAAGTTCAACAATCCAAATTAGCTATGATTTTCATACTATCAAACTAATCCCTACTTTTGGCATCTGGAGAGCTGGCAGCTACACATCGGGCGATCTGACACATTCTATCGGAGTGTTCGTGGAAGGCTTCGATAAATGGAGTAAGAGATTCTCTCAAATTGGACCCCCCGATTCCATCATCAGATTCTCCCTGCTTAAGTAGATTCACAGAAATGTTATTATAAATCATGAATTTGCCATGTGTCTCAACCACAACAGTAAAAATATAAATAGATACGCATTACAGGGAGTACAATTCTACTGGGAATTTCGGTAGACGAAATGAAAGTATCACTTCTGAGGACAAACAAATAGGCCCAAATATATTCATATTTTTAAAAAGATGGACCCAAATGAGAGGAAGGCCCAAAATCAGTAATATTAAATTTACGTGTAACATAGTACTGTGTTCCATTAACTAACAGTGGCAGCAGTCTATTTCCTTTCGTTTTGAAAGCACCAACTGATTAGGCTATAAAATCAATAAAGCGACACGAACTTTGGCAAGACCTAAGTGTTCTTTTGCACGGCTCACCGTTGGCTTGTGCTTTCTCAGCTTAAATGTTTGTTTAATCATTGACTTCTATAATAGGGAAAAATAAAACACTTAACCAAATGAGAGGACCCTTTGTTTTTAGACGGTGGATAAGGCTAAGTAGATGGCAGGCTAAATGGGGTGCTTGCGCACGTCGTTTTCTCACAAAAACCTGAGCAGGCCGAGCTGACATCGAGCAGGAACCAATTAAAATGTGACTCATTATTAGGTGGGCGGCGCGGTTTATAACACAAGGCCGCTGTATTTCGATGACAACAGTGAAACAGAATCTCTGCTACAAGAAACCAGGATGTATTTTATGAGGTAATTTTCGGAGAACTGGAAATGTCCGAAGTCGCGAAAGTAAGCCTTCATACGCATGAAGAAAGGATGATAGCTTTCGGGATCCTGACGGCTGTCAGCGTCTCGGGAACATTCGGATCCATATTGATGATTCATGTGACCAGAACTTCACACAGTTTCAACAAACAATTTCGCCCATTTGCAATGAATTTATCAGTACTAGGATTAGTGGTCAGTGCATTTGCTGTGCCAACACATCTGGTGAATGTCTTTCACGGAGTGAATATGTACAGTATGGACGCATGTAAAGCAATCGCATACGTAAATGTCGCATTATTCTTTGCGACTTTAGGGAATTTGGTGATCATTGCTTTGCAGAGATGCATGATGATCACGAAGCCGCAAGCTCTGATATCCAAACGAAGACAACTGATCGAACAAAGCCTTATATGGCTAACGCCTCTCCTGTTTTCTCTACTACCGATACCGTTATACGGCTATAGCTCCAGTCAAATGCACTGCAGCTTCAGTGATGAAACATTGACAACATGGTATACGGCGGTCATGGCTGGTGTTCCAGGTCTTATTTCATTAACAGTGATTTCAACGAGCTACGTCACAATATGCTGTAAAGTGTCGAAGAGTAAGAGAAGGCTGAGAAACATAGGGAAGAGAAGAGTAGGACCAATGAAAACAGTGGCGCATATCAACGTTGAACCTATACAAGAACTATCGGTGGTCCAGGGAAAAGATATGATAAGAAAACTGAGCACATCACTACCAAATTTGCAATCCCTACACCAACACGAGTCAAATAATACGGACATCGCCGCTACAACGATGAGACTGAGACAGAGAATAATGTCATGGTCTGATACCCATAGTAAGGAACTAAGACTGACGATTAAAATCGCTATACATTGCAGTATTTTCATACTGACTTGGGCACCGCTGGTCAGTTTGTACACCATAGTGTCCTGGGTGGATATTACCCCAAGAGTATGGCTTGCACTTTCAGTATTAGCAAGAATATATTCTGGTATAAGTTGGATAATATATGGATTTTCTAACAAAAATGTGAGATTGACACTAGGAAAGTTGTTTTGCAATCAGTAAAGAACAAAATAAGGATTAGAAAAACTCACAATGTCTGGAGACATGGCTGTTTTTACTAATCTATCAACAGGCTCCGTTGTCTCCTTAAATACGTCGACTATCAATTGTAAAACTGCCGCATTGACATGGCGCTCGAGATCCTGGAATTCCTCGACCAGTCGATCAGATTCATCATCAAAGTCAGCTTTTAACTCTGTGAATGACGGATTCTCGCCAACACTGGTGGACAGTTCTGATAGATGAGTTCTTTGGCGCAATACCTAGGATATAAATAGCTTGATTAAGTTTTTGCGATAAAAAGTATTAATAAACTGTGATATATACAAATTATTCAAAAAGTATACATTTTGCGTTTTAATAACGAATAAAGTGGATCAGCAAAAATTTACCCGTTGACAATTTTTAATGATAAGCGTTCGGTGCGTTTCACTAGCCACGTGTGCCACAGCCATGCTGTGTCTTATCGCTGCTTCAGTAATTAAATCAAAGTCACTCCCCATAATAGCCATCTCATGGCGAGATTCTTCAGACAAACAAGCCATCACCTGGACAACAGAATCAAAATGTGAACTACCCATACGAAATATACAAAGTTAGCGTATATTTGTGTTATAAAAAAGGTAGTTAAGACTACCGTAGTTAAGATCAATGGGAGTATACCTTATCAACATTGGTTACGAAATGACCTGGCTCTTCTGGTTCTAAGTCTTCATCATCAGATAATGCCGACAATTTGTTTTCAAGGGCTAGACACATCTCATCCAAACTCTGAAGTATTTGGCCGAGAACGTATTCCTTGCTTCGCTAAAATAAGAAAAACACATGAATGTAGTACCGGTACCTTTAGAATACTGTATACAATCTAAACGTGAAAACGTCGAGCTGGTTTGATTCGGGATGTAACGTAACTTACGGACACGCTTATTCTGCGGGCACGTTTACTTACTATGGCTTGAGCGCTGTCGTTATATTTAACGAATGTCTGCATGGCACTGTTGAGCATCGGCACACATTTCTTCAGGGTGGTCATTGATGATATAACGTACTCCCTCTGTCTAGCGTTTATAAGCTCTATTTGACGTTTGTCAGCTAGATTTGTCAGCAACATAAGCGCTTCGGTAAAGGCCTGAGTAAAGCAGGACAATGACGAGATTACTATCGAGTGTATACCTAATTATTTCATACTTTCAATGAAAGCTTTTGACAAATTAAATGAATATCAACTACAAGTGCTTGGTACCTACTTTAAAACAAGGGACGAGATGTTTCATTGTTTTGACAGCTGTTAGAACGCCTAATCTGTCTTTAACCCAGTGCGCTGAACGGACAAGCTTTCTAACTTCAGCGTCGTCAGATACCAGTAACACCTTCAAGGTAAATAACCGCACTGTAATGATACTCGATTCTCAATCATTACAGGAGAGATACTTATCACTGGGGACTTACATACCTTTAGAGTTCCTTCTAATACATCTTTGGCCGTTCTCACTAGATGTCTCCTTGAGTTATGATTAAAATCGTCCATGTGAACTCTGTGAGCAGCTGTAACCAAACTCTGACCAGCTACGCATAGCAAATCACAAGCCTTGGGCATCTGTGCTTTAAGCTCCTACGGAAGAGGACATATTACTAGATTATGATTACATTATGCACCATTTGCCAATTTCATTTGCTTACAAGTAAAGTAATTGTATTAATGATAATATTAGAATACAGATCGGACAATAACTACCTCATCGACTGTGTTGTCTGCTAGTCTACGAGCGACCTCCACTAAACTTTCAGTAGATTTCATGACACAAGTTGCAGAGGGCACCAAATCATCAGGAAATGCATCCTTGTCACCAGTCTCATATGCCTCATTCTGAATTATGAGCTGAGATACCTGGAAATATAGGCATTTAAAAGGTGCGTTTATATTTTAATAAAAAGGGACTGGCAAATTGGACGGTTACAGCATATATAGAGCAATTGGCTTTATGAGTTGGATTACAAGACAACTCGACTGACTACCAACTCGACTGGCATTTGAGACAACTCGACTGGACAACTCGACTGACCTGT
>JAXGGS010141864.1:0-18382 GCA_035585475.1 Armandia brevis
CATGGTCCCCCTGTGCCGGCCGATTTAAAGCGCCAGTAATACCCCCACGTGATGTGTTAGATTTAATTTAAATCCCAAATCACGTGTTATCAGTTTAAAAATTTATCCGTAGATATAAACTTCTCTAAAATACCTAGTCTATTGCATGGGAAAGTCGAAACGTCTGAAAGAATTATTAAATTAATCGCCCGAAATCATTGTTTATGTACATTGAGACTGGTAGTAGGAAAAAGACCCCCCTAAGCAAGAGAATATGTGAAACATGTTTGTCTGTGGAAGATGAGACCCATCTTGTCTTTCATTGTGATAAACATTGTGTACTACCAAATTTCTAGATAGATGTTAATTATGCAAAGCCTTTAAGTAATTGAGCGCGACAAATTATGGTACTTAATTTGATCTGGACAAGCCAAAAGCTTGAACAATCTCGGATTGTTCCAATGTGAACTATGCGGTCAGTGTATATTTCTGATCGTTTATTATCAATTCAACTCATGTATGGAAGTGTGTATTTTACTATTATTATCACTGTACAAATACTATGTAAGCATTTTCTATTACCACAAAATGTGTAAACTTATTTGATGTTGATCAAAAAATTATGAATAAATATCAAATATCGAATAAGTCGAAGATAGATTTAACATTGACAACATTGGACGCACGGATGTTATCTTCATCGTATTATCTGTTTTCGCTTGATGGATAATATATCAGGATACAATAATTATATCATATCATATCAGTTTCATAGTAACCCTTTGTAACTGACCGATCGCGTCATTGCCCGAACTAAAATAACTCAGCAAGTGCATCAAATTAAAAAATCTATTGATCTTACATCAGAATGATATCAAAACGATGATTCAAGGATGAAACAAACGCTAGAATGGCAGATACAATCTTGTGACAAGAAATATGTTATATATTTGAATAATTCATCCGATGAGACTGTTTCGTACCTAGGCAAGTTGGACGCAATTCACAGGACCCAATTGTGTAGAAATGATATATACATGTAGCATTCTAATACTGGTCACACTGAAGCAGGTACATAAACCATGGATGCGTGTATCTAACAATGTTTAATATGTCTTGTGTACATAAGTGCACATTGAGAGTGTAACAGTTGATAATACAAAAATATAAATAATATTTTGAAAATGCTCCATATTATACGACCTTTGTGTCAATTTGTGGCATTCTAAACTTTCCAATATAACATCAATTCATATTCTTCTCAAAAGTCCGATTAAAGATGAGCATACCTGATCCCGACCTGAATATCTGATTGTATATAATTCAATCAAGAAACCACATGATACATGAACGTATTGTCAGTTACCTCAAACTAGACAATATAAGGATATAATATTTCATTTATTTATTTATCTATTAGGTCTGTATCAACCATGTGTACATATTACAGCAACAACATTTAGGGTTGATATGTCTCATTTGTACTTCTTTCATTCCATGCAACATGTAAAAATATGGGGACTAAGCATCGATATATCCGGACAACTCCCCCGCCAAGATTGCTGTCTCAGTATCATCAGATATCAGATTTAGAATAGTTTGTTCAGTTCTCGGGTTACACCCAACTATATAAGCAACATTAGTGGTTCGGGTGTTAATACAGTCATTGTGAGCATGTTAATGATTTTTTTCGTCAAGAATAATATTATTCATTTCAATTGATATTTATGTACCATGAATAATGATAAATGCATATATATTTGGACAGCGTTGAACTAATTAGGGAACCATGCGATTACATGGAGATGTGTAAATACCACTTACAAACGATATCGATGCCTTTACAAACAATTGAATCATATAATGACTAAAACACAATCAACTGGCACCGCATCCCCTGTTTTTCTTATAGTCTACACACTCTAGGCAGCGGTTTTAGGTATGACCTGATTTACATGTGATTAGGATTAAACTAAGTACATGTATACACATTGAGATGATTCAATCTTGTTATAGTAATGGTAAATACGGGGGTTGAATTCTCTGGATGTTGTCGCTGAACTTATTTTCACAACATTTAATTACTTTTACGTCTTAAACGTCTTTACCTAACTGATTTAATTTCACTTTCACCGATGGCATTGCACACCCATGACGTTTTATTCGATTTGGAAATTGTTCACGAGATTCTATTCCAAACTGACGATGCAAGGAATCTGTTGCCATTGTTTTACCGATATTTCTCCATTCCCTTGGAATCTGGCCAGCTTTGTTGGCCATATGGGCTCGAAAGGTGTAGATGAACCATTTCCAAAAGTTGCATTTTTCTAAGGCTGCGTCAGGTTCAATTTTCCAATCAGTAATCTGTTCACGATATATTTCAATATCTTCTTTTCTAGTTACTTTTCGTGAGCATGTCGAGAGGTCTAATTCATTTGTTTGCGAATCTCGGTGTAAAAAGTAACTTACAGCTTTAATCCTATGCTGAATGCACTCGTGTTTTTTTATATTTCTATGGTGAGTAATGAGACATGGCTCTCCACACATCGGACATAGCTCTCGGCAGGTCCACAGTTTTTCTATCAGCTTTGAAGCAGGGGATTGGCCTGGATTGTCCATGAATGAAAGCTCTGCCAGAAACTTAGTGCTTTGGGATTTATAATAAAGCAACTTTTCCCTTAATTCAATTTTGAAACTTTGTAATCGTATTGATGGGTCAGCTGTCATTATTGGTGCGAGTTGGAGGTGTATGCTTAATTTTTCCTGTATGTTTTTGCAAAATCGCTCAAGCCAGGTACAGTAGGGCATTGCCGCGACATGCTGATCTTCAATTATGTCTTCAATACATTCGATAGCCTTTGCAAATATATCTTCATGCATATACCTTATGTTTGTAACTGCTTCACCTTCTATATAGATACGCTCCGCTAGATATTGTTCTATATGTCTCTCCAACCACGTTGTTGCAAATGCTTTGGCATCATTGAGATAGTGTTTGAAGTTGTCAAAGTTTTCGGTCTCGACTAGATTGCACATGATATGTAATAATAACACTCGCTTAGTTTTGTAAGTTTTTTTGAACTCTCTGATCACTCTCTCAGTGACATCATCTGAAATCTTTCCACGTATCAGTGTGACGATAGTGTTTACCAGAAGAATTGCAATTCGCTTCTCCTTTGGGTGATCATGGGATAAACTCTCAAAGTACCCAAGTGCCCTTTCATAATATTCAAACTTAAGCCTATTTTCTACTTTTCCACTCTGACTGACTGACTGAAGCCACTCAAAGTAGGGAGTAGCCCATCTACCTACCCATACCAGTATACGTATCTTTAAGGCAGGCGAAGATCCAAAAACCGTGTCATCTTTGGCATATATATCAAACTGGTCTGAGGTAACTTTGATTAATTCCCTGATCATATTACCATCGAAAGGTCGATTTATGGAGTTTAGATCTTTTACAAACTGTTCCGACTGTCTGAGTATAATATCGAGGGCAACCTTAGCTTGGTTTTGAACAAGCTTACCTCTACCGTCAACTTTAATATTAAGGAGGCCCTCTTTAACCAAGTCTTCTATCTTTAACGAGGACGGGAGCTTTTTATACCTCGCAAGATTTGTAGCATTAATGTTTTGTAAGTCTTTTTTCAAGTACTGTTTGTCTAGGTCAGAGGTCAATGTTTCAAGATCATCCTCCATGAGATTGGACATATTAAACTGCTCAGTATTCCTTAGGCTCTGTGCGCTCGACTGGGTCCATTCTTCCCATAATCTGTCAAAATGATTCCTTTTTAATATTTGTTTACTCTTAAAGAGGGAATCTATCTGAAGTAATATATCATTTTCAACCTCAAGTGACTGTGAATTTTCGAAATACCAATTTCGATCGTTGACTGCGCGTTCAATTAGGGCAAAGGCTTGTGTCTTCAAATCAATTGTTGCATTTTTCAGAGCGACAAGTTTGTCATGAATCCATCTTTCTTCAGATGAGTCGGACTCACTCTTGATATTGTCGCTGAACTTATTTTCACAACGTTTGCATTCAGCAGAGATGAACTCCCTTATGTTTGTTTTGGCATTGATAGATTCGATGCTCAATGCTTTTGAATCTATAGCGTTAGCAATCATGCATGTGATTTCTTTCTTTGTAGCGTTAGTAATATTCACATCCATACTCCAGTATATGTTGTAAAAAACATCTTCAATCGCATAATAATCTCGTAATTCTTGTGTATTCTTGAAGTTGAATACAAAGTCTGTTGTGATTATAGCCTCCCAAAGGTCCCGTAAATAGGTACCAAATTGCGTCAGAGTCATTTTAGAAAGATTCGAAAGGGACAGAATATGTTGCTTTAGCTTGAAAACCATGTTGCAATAATCAGTGTTTACAGTGGCCATGGGTGGGTTTCCATTCCATAGCCCACACATGAAGTAGATATCATTAAGGTAATCAAACATAATCACATCTTTGAAAGCTTTGACATCTTTCCTGCCCTCTGTTTCAGCAACCTCTCTGGTCTTTTCATCCAAAAGGCGTTGAACCTCCTGTCTCATGATGAGCGTTTTGCTTTCTACATTAATCGCCGACGCATTCTGATGAACAAATATACATCGTTTCTTCAGTTTCAATTTTCTGTTGACAATTTTGATCCTTAGAAAGGCGTGCGCTACAATTTGAAGCACATCAGCCATTTGATTAGAGTTTTCCCCTTTGATATTAACTATGCTCACATCCCCCAAACCAATTGCCAGTGTAGCCAACATGTTGTCATGGTCCTTTGATTTACCCCCTCCCTCTGAAGACCCTATTCCCTCAGTATCTATGACTATCACGTTGTCAGCATCATTAAGTTTCAAAGGTAAGAGTTGCATCGAGATACCCCTAGTGCATTTGCCGGAACTCACAGAAAAGTCACTGCCGAACATACTGTTCAACAGGGTAGACTTGCCAGAGCTCTGGAAACCTAGGACGGACAAAACCAGCACCCGTTTGTTAGAAAGCAAATTTCGAGCTTTCTGCAAAATATCGCCAATCCATTGAAGTGGAATGTTGGATGTGTTTCCATCAAGTATTTCAATCGGAAATCCCGATTTAAATGCTAGTGCACCAATGGTTGGAAAGTCAGAAATAGGCGGAGAGAACTGTTCAAACTCTAATGATTTAAGAACACCCCTTTCTTTCATGTACATGTAGGTTTCATACATTTGCCCTAATTCCCGAAATATGTGTCCCAGACCAAGGTCGGATGAGTTTATGCTGTGCTTAATCTGAGCTAAGTTGTCTTCATTCCTTTCTTTCATGCTCTTCTTTGCATTCTGAAATGATGGTCCTTCCATTTTTTCCCATTGATCGCGATATTCCTTCTGTAATGGAGCCAATGTTTTCCTCGAAGCATGGTGCAGGAATGACTTAATTGTTTGTAAGTATATTGGAAGAAATTGGGTTTTTGAAGAATGTATGTATGGCTTGAAAGGATGAATGAAAGCTTCTATCATTGGGGAACACTTTGATTTTAAGATTTGAAATTGCTCCTCTCTGCAATTATGTATTTCTTCTTCTAATTTTGTCAATATCGATATGTCCGAGGACCTCTGGTGATGTTTCTGCTTTTGAAAAAGGCTTATCTTTTCCCACGCTTGGCCTTGCATTTTTAGAAAACTTTCTTTTGGGTTCCTCTGCTGAAATGCACAATAATTGACAACACCTTCTGCCTCTTCAAGGGCCTGTTCACAGCCTGGCTCATCTATATCGATAGCTACTCCACGTTGACTGCATATTGATTTCATGTGTCCCAAATTGGTGTATAAATTGTAATATTTTGGTCCATCAGACTTTTCTCCTGGCTGGAGATGTTTAATATAACCCAATATTTCATCGGCTATTGTTGCAGTAGATTTAGGCGAACCTCCTTCATCGTATGTACATATAGGTTCGTATCCTTTCCATAAAATACGTTCCCATTTCTTCGTCATTTTGATTTGGTCCCTCCCACGGTGATAGGGCTTAGAAAGAATGAAGAAAGTCTTTGCTGGGTCTCTCTTACGTATTTCCTTGGTTTGTTCATACATATCTCCTTCATCTAAGTCTGCTTGGTCAATAAATATGAATAACAGGCATGACATTGCTGATAGAATACTACATTCAGCTTTATGCAAATTTCCATCCCCGCGCATGTTACAAATCATTGTGGCATATTCAAAATGTCCTTTTTGCGATGGCAAAAAAAACCCAGCTTCAACGATTCCATCTGCAACCTTTTTTTGTTGCGTTGTATGGACAATATCTCGGTGTACAAAGGTTGGAAAACTGTGTTTATCAATAACTCGATTAAGAATATTTGACTTAGAAATTAGCGGTCTACCAAGACGAACAAAGCCTATTGTTAAAAAAAATCCATCAATTAATGAGTGCTCCATAGGCTTTTGGGGATCATATTTCCATTCCAAAGATATCGATTGAAGGCTACAATATCCTAAGGTTAAACGATATTCGTTTTTCTTCGGGTTTGATTTGGATTTGTACAATAGCGGGATCGCTAATCTGCACATTAACATTTTCTGCGACAAAACTTGCCTGAGGAGCAAGTCACAGGATGGAAAAATTGTGTAAAAAATATCAAGAGGATGCTCTGCGAATGATGAAGATCCCTTTGAGGGAGAATGGAGTTTCGGACCGTCTACTTTCCTCGGAATGTCAGTTTTTTTCTCATTTGATACAGATGTAAACCTGCCATTGCTATCGAGCATGAGCAGTTTGTGTAGCATCACATATGGAACTTCCTTTGGTTGCACTTGTCTACCCTTTTGTGCAATTTTATTTTGAATGTTATACCCTTGATCAAGTGCCACTGACAAAGAAATATTTGAATCTACATTCATAGCTTTCAAAATATTTCTCATAATCTTATAATCATTTTCAGTTCGAGCAAAGGCAGATTTGATCCTGTCAAATAGTGATTCACTCCTTGACAAATCAGGTTTCTTTATCTCATGGAAAACAGTATCTATTTGTACATACTCATACTGTAAGGTACCCAATGAGTAACCTATGGGATGCTCTCCTGCTACCACGGAAGTCATAACGGATGCTGGGTCTTCGTTATCTGATACTGCGTCTAAGTTTTCGTAAAGGTTCTCCTCTATCAATAAAATATATATTGGAATTTGAAAATTTTGTGCAAATGTAATTCTTTTTGAATGTCAATAAAATATTATCATCACATATTCATGTTCACTGTTATCGAATTGTTTGCGTCGATTTTATATCGATATAATATCAATGTACCTGTTGATTGGTATAGTGATTCGTACATGCCGGACTCGCTACTTTTTTTACCATGGTGACCTATATAATATAAAAGTTTGAAGAATCAGAAAATGTGAGATATTGTTAAAAAAGCATTTCTGGCAGACAGAGATTTCGATCTTTTTTTTCTTATATAAGATTATTACACTATATATGCTATGCATCTTTATTAAAGATTATTGTCGACTAATTTATACTACGATTATACTACTCAAAAAAAAACCACCCCATAAATATAGTAATAATGTCGAATAATAACATGCTAACATATTACACATTGATTGTATAATATACGTGTATACCAGACATCGCTACTCCACTCTCGTGGATACCACAGGGTTGGATGATGATGACAATATGATCGCACTAATGAACATAAGATAACTTAAGCATCTTTATTAAGAGGGCGCTTAAAAATCACTAACATTATGCGCCAAAGTACACGGAAATATTAGGAGTTCTATTAAGTCCCAAGCAATCCCCACATACGTGGCTAGAGCCTTGTCGCTACATATGGTTTTTATTTTCAGGGCTGAATGATATATGAACCTGTTGAATCTATATAAAAATGTATAAAAATTGTTCGGTCGTGCACCTGCCTGTACTGTCCAATTAGAAATCTAAAATTAAGGTTCATCTGAATACAACAATGTAACGATCTGTGTCTCACTACCCGTCTGCAGGCCATTTTTTTCCACTTCTATTTTGAAACCCGTAACCCAAAACTAGGAAATAAGCGCACAAAGTGCGCCCCACTGGGTGTTTATAACACGCAAATTGAGGAACTAATTAAATGTATAATTGCGTCGACAGTCTCCATGACAACATTACGTAATGACACGTCGAAAGTCACATGACCCTTTTTATGACCATCTTCATTCAGATGACTCTTCAGTAACCAACAACTTTCCCTTATTAAATTGATCAAAAGTATTATTTACCCTGGGTTTTTTAAAATTTAATTTGATACATAGAAAGCAGATTACCTATTTTACTTGAATGTATACAACTTTCTACATAGAATCATATTTACAGTGATTTTATTTATGAGCAAAGGTGGTATTAATTGGCGAAATAGGCTACTTTTGACACATTTTGTATTTAACATATTCAACCTTTATTCTTTTGATATAGATATTAAGAAACATACCCGGAGTTGATTAAAGTACTATTTTGGGCGATTTAATTTGGTTCTTAGGCCTTCCGCTTGAGGGTAACCCATATAGCTGGAAAACCCATCTGAAGATAATGATAATGTCAAATTTCACTTTGCGAACATATTACTAAATAACACCCCAGAAGTCTCCTCAAAATTTGAAACCCCTAAAGCCTTATTGCTATGTAGACCTAAATGTTCGAAACACTGCCTGTGTTCAATCAACATTCACGACCCATGGAAAGTCATGTGTTATATATTATCCTTCCTGAAGTACCATTCAGATAATTTGGCAATTGTGGGAGAGATAATACTTGTCGGTGAAAGGTACTCGATATTTGCTTTGTGTTCTACTTTATGAGAACTTTAAGCACCCATCAAACTTGTTCACAGACAGCTGACGCCAGTACATGCTATAGAGCTTGACAGAGTATTGTTCAAATAATGATGTGCACACTGTTAAGACTAACGATACATTGTATCTCCAGGTTTGTTACACGACCAGATCACAGATGTCTGGTCTTGGGATAATTTATCATAATTTTGAATTTTGAAAAAGTGCAAGACTGCGCCTCTCTTGGTTTTTATTCCAATTTTCATAGATTAAATCGTTACTTGTTTGTTCTAATGTGGTTGTCTTATCAACGTCAACACATCATTCCAGAATTTGCGTTGTTTTATGAATTGACGGAGTCATCAATCTGACAATAGTGCTATTTTTAAAAAATTATAACATCTGTTTTTGTAATTGAAGAATTTAGAAATTTGGCATGATAAAATACATTTACTGAATGTAGTTTGTCCTTAAATAATAGTATTGAGATTATTGCATAGAAGACACTGTGAGTACTTTTAGATCGGTCGTTATGCGACGAGTTTGTGGGTGAATCATATCATATACCTGGAAACCAAGCGGATAAGGATTTACTATAAACACTTCACCTTAACCCGTTTACCTCGCTAATCGTCACTTCTAGATATGACTGATACATTAGACGAGAAAATGCCGTCGCTTCTATGATCGAGATAAAAAGGTAAAATTTGCCTCAGACTCTATTGAGCAGCTAGACTTACTCCTACTACTCTGTACGTATAACTGGATGTTATTAAAAATGAAACCAATCACCAGTGTGTGACCTATTAATTAACCGAGGTATATTTACCTTGAATATTTTCATCAATTTTAAAAGAAATTATTCTTTAAACAGTAATATGTTTTGGTCCCATATATTCATTTCAATATACAGAGAGAAAGACAGCGCAGAACTGTCTCTAAACATTCGCACACATCAAATGATATGGTTCAACCTGCGGTCCCTTCAACACAGAAAAGCCGGTGAACCGCGATGAAAAATTGCTGAATATGTGCATGAGGACATGAAATGACCTGGATTTAGGCATCATAATAGTAATCCAACGGTCACAACTGAATGATTTGCAAATGTGAGTGAAATGTTTGAAAATCTAAATTACCAATGGTTAGGAATATGTGCAGCGACAATCCCCAACATGTTGTAAGAAAAGGAACCTACCTGTAGCCATTGTGACCTGGATATGGCTGAATATACAACTTTAAATCATCAACTAACGGTCAGTTAGAGTAAAGTCTGAACTATGAGGCACCTTGATGACTCCTCCCTTCCAAATGACATACTCCTGTCCACGCGAAGCATTTATACATCCAGACCGTGATTGGGTCATAGGTGTGGTTAAATCGTAGGCTGGAGTACATTGAAGGGGTGATCGGTGATTATGGGAAATTTGATATGACATCAGCGAATCACAATTATGCCCTTTGAGCTTCCTGGTTACGTCAGATCAGATAACCGGTTTTTTAATTCTTTCATCGATTACATCCGGGTGTTACAGTGTATAAGTCCGATGTTTTGAATGAGATTATGCAAGCATGAAATTCGATCCCATTAGCGATATTTACTCAGTCTGGTGACTTACCCAGTGATAAATATACATTAATTATCTCATCGGAAAAAACAATTTTCGAGCAATCATTCACACACTTATGGTTAAGAGAGTTGCAGTATCAACACATAAACAGGCTTTGTCATCTCCTTGGTGAAACAATACTCAAGCTCAGATTTACACACGTAAGAGGTAAAACATGTAAAAACGTTGTTGAGTGTTACACTTCAATCTATCAAATCTATGATTTACTATATGTCTGACTACGTAACCAGGTACATACATTCGTTGTTTGCATGGTTTCTTCTTAAAGGGCCTGATCCTTTCCTCCTCAAATATCCACCCTTTACCCTTTACTTAGTATGTTAGAACCAGAGTCAATGGAAGGTTAAACGACTGTCATTTGGTTGGCGCAACAACAATGAGCTTTTTATTCATGTCTAAAAAATTAGCATGGTGTTGCGTTCTGCTGTGGGTACAAAACAGCAGGTTACCCTCTTAAATGTTTTTACGATTGCCCGTAACGCTGGCCCTTCCGAGAATTCCCTAGGGACCGAAGCTTACCCATCATATGATGTGATTCTTTTCTTTGAGGTGAAATAAGTGGTATATAGCTGTGGCTACTCCTTAGGGAACTCTTGGTGGTCCTGCGCCCCATAATCTGTTTGGTTTGGATGTGAATAGATGTGAAAAATGTTTTACTTATTTACATGCAAAACCTGAGGATTGCCTTGTCTCTGTCAGTTACGTGACATGGGCTGTTTATTCATTCAAAACATATAAAATGTAACAAATGTATATGATAATATATGAGTACAACTCATGGCTTA
This sequence comes from Armandia brevis, assembly GCA_035585475.1. Lineage (NCBI taxonomy): Eukaryota > Metazoa > Annelida > Polychaeta > Opheliidae > Armandia > Armandia brevis. Next base: position 11,192 of record JAXGGS010141864.1, read on the forward strand.
TAAAACCTGTACATAAATGTATGATTATATACAAAAACCCATAGTAGAGATGAACAGTTTTCTGAAAAGCCCAGAGTAGTTGTAGTAGAACTTGAATACTCTAGGATAATTGCTACCACAAATACTGATAGGGTCTAATGTATTCCCAGATTGAGTTGGAACATTGGAAGTTTACCCATGATAACACCATGACATCTGTCATAATTTATCTGAAAGCTGAGTTGAAGTCAAAACTTGCTAAGTAGCACTCCGCATTTCTTTCTTGACATGTTCAACCGCCTGTTTAGGGTGGCTTATAGTGGAATCCAGCATTCTGGAGGGACGTTTTAATCATTGAGTGGGCGAATGTTGTATAGGCTCAGGAAATCAATGGCCCCTGGGACAAGAAATATGTGAATTTCGAGGGCTAAGGCTGAAAACAGTCCGAGAACACCTAAAAACAATTGGTTTGAGTGAGGTGGATCGATGAATCAGTTGCCAAAGCGGCCGAACGATGGTGTTGAATCAATACGCGAGCTGGGCACGTTCGAAGTATGTAGCACTGTGTGCATTTGATTAAACAAGCAAGCCAGGAAACAAATATTAAAAACACCTACGTTTATTTGTTGAACTCCGGGAGATCTGAAGAAAAGTAATGGGGACTGTCAAAACAAGCATGTATTAATGCGTGTCATATAACCGCGAGTTTTCAGTCAATAGTTCAGTTTTAGCAGTTGATCATGAAAATATATTTGAATATAGTAAGACGTACCTGTGCAGGTGGATGAAACGTGACGTAGGTTTCCTCGTGAAGAGTACTGAGCACTTTATCCAAAATAGAAGTTATGTTATTCATGCCAGCTTTGCGACTTATGCGCATCTCTTTTTTAAAATCTTTCTCAGAGCATTCCACCGCGCTGGATTGTAACAGTCTCTCCAGACAGCCACCATGTCCGAATCTACAGCACAAGGCTACCGGGGTCATTCCACCATATGTCAGAGAATTTAAGTCTATTCTAAGCGACAACAGATAGTCAAGTATCTCCTGTCTTCCAGAAGTAGCAGCCACATGTAAACATGTCATACCGCTTCCATTTGTTATGTCTGAGGGATTTACTTTGTATTCGAACAGCATCTGTAGACATTCCACGTGGTTTTCCTGAGACGCAAAATATGCAGCGGTTTCACCGCTGATAGTTTTTGTGCTTGGACTCGAATTCTCACGAAGAAGGGTTTTCATCATGGAACAGTTACCGAAGTAAGCTGCCATATGAAGTGGAGTCCAACCGTTTATATCCTTGGCATCTATATTTTTGGTTAATTTCACCGTTGTTGACACTAGGCCCTGGTAAAGGGCGACATCTTCAGACGACCTTGAATCATGTTTTGCGTGCTTGGCCAGAAGGTGCAAACCGTTTTGCTGATATCTATTTCTAATATCGATGTCGCAATTTTCCTCCAGAAGTAAGGATAACATGGTAAAATCACCCATCTCACAAACGATGTGAATTGGGGCATCCCCTTTCAAGTTTTTATGATTTATGTCTAATTTCAGCTTTAAAAGCTTCCTCACTTCTTTATGATTACCCCGCCTGCAGTTTCTATGCAATAGATAGACGTCTTCCATGGTGCTACTATTCAGTCGTGTTGTTCACCCTGAAATTATAAATCCATCTGTTCATATTGCACAGGATGACGGGGGATTATCAAGAAAAGATAGGTCACACGGTTTACAGGTGATTCATGTTCCTAATCAGTGCGTCACGGACTACTGATATTATTAAGCATATTTTTGTCCTCGTTGGGTTACAGTGTTAAAAACTAATATGGATAACTTGTATTGACAATAAGAGCACATGCGTAGGTAAGTCACATTATTATTGTGTATGCTGATCTAATGGACACCTACCGTGTACCAGGTTGTACAACCTCAATTATATTGAACATTCGGTTATGCGTACATGTATGCGTGCCTTTGCACTTATAATATACTTGACAATGGAAGGAACCGGTGAATACAATTTATGAACATCTTATCGACGATTTGGGTAAACAGATGAACAAATATAAACGTACTTGTACATTGAACGTGACATTTGTACCGCGTTTAACCATTGCTCTCTGGGCGTGTACTATTCGATCAGCATTAATTACAATCATGACTCAAATGAAACATATTAAGAAGAGCCTTCGCCGGCATGCGTTTCTACATGTGTATATGAACTGATTCGTGCAAAGATAGAAGGGAATGTTATATGACATACCGTCACTAGTCAAAATTGAGTTCTCATCGTATGTATGCATGAATCTTCTGGAAAATATATTTCAGTCATGGAAAATGATTGTCTGAGCAAATGTCTCAAGGCCATACAGAACGATTCCGTTGTTGAGCTCCAGTCACTATTGAAAACCTTTTCGCTGAATATATCGTTTGAAGAAAAGAAAACTTTACTCCGATTCGCTTGCATGATCAAAAGGAAAACTTGCGTGGATGTTGTACGGACTAAATGTTTTCATATCCAACAAGGCAGCATTGAGACTATAGCGGCATTAGGAATATGTATAGAAACTTCAAATTTCGACCTCTTTCAGCAGTTGATAAAAGGCAAAGAAGATGCGAATATAGTATTACCTGGTGACAATAGAAACACATTATTACACGAAGTGTGCTCGAATGGAGACACGGATATGGCAAATTGTCTACTACAGAAGGAAGCTAATATCAATATCGTAAATTCGAACGGCCAAACTGCCCTTTTTACTGCTTGTCGATCTGCCAACGACGTCTTAGTTCGACTTTTACTTCGGGGTGGATCACAAGTAAACCATACTGACATACGTGGCAACACGCCTCTACATATAATATGCACGGAGGAAATTCCAGAGGATTATCAGTGTAAATTACTCACCTTGTTGGTCACTGAAGGTGGATTTATAAGACAGCGTAATAAAGATGGAAATACCGCTGCCCACATCGCGTGTACGAGGGACAAAGAAAAACTCCTCGCATCATTCCTAAACAATGGACTCGAGGTCAACTCTCGAACCGGAATCGGCCAATCACTGCTTTCTGTAGCCCTAAGCAATCGCAGTCCTCGCTGTTGCTCTTTGCTCCTGAGGCATGGATGCACTAACGATGACCCAGATAATGAGAAAATGCATCCCATTCATTACGCGGCCCAATATCATATGTCGAAGTACTTAAGAATTTTATGTTGTTCGCGAGAGTCTGTCAACGTACGAACGTCGGATGGCACAACACCTTTACATCTTGCATGCGAGGCCAATGACTTAGAAAGCGTCAACATATTGATCGAGGAAGGGGCTGATGTCAACCTTGCCAGAAGAGATGGCCTTAGACCTGTGCATATTGCCTGTCAAACGATGGACGATGGGGTTTTGAAAATGCTTGTAAACCACCACGCTCAGATTGATTGCAATGTTTTGCAATTTGTAGGATTTACCCAGCTACGACTCATCAATTACATTAAATCTACCATGTCCAATAATCCTGCAGACGAGACATCTAAAAACGCTTTATATTATGCTGTCCATCATAGGAAAGAGTCCGAGACAGGTATGTCTTTATGTTTGAAGCGGATGGCACAATCCTATGATGACGCTGGTTTCAATGAAGAAATTCTTGTAAGCATTTAAGTCTCATTTACCACATTTATATATGCTATGATAAGTATTGATACAATAATACGATATGTGAACGGGTACAGCAGGGTCTAGGGGTTCTAGAATTATAGCTTCTCTAATTTGATACCATCATTCTAAGTGTGACAAGCATAGGAAAAATAGATTTGTGTACGTGTTATTGTTTCATTTCAGTGCATATGCAGCACTGATGGAGATACGTCTCAAAATAAGGGGACAATAGAAAACGCCGTTGTAAGTCTTCAACGTAGTGTACACTCGTTAGTCTCTTGTCTCTTTTCACTCAAGATATCTTAGGCCATATAAATTAATAATGTATTTCTCAGGCGCCGCCCTATCTCATAGAAAAACAAAGCAAATAAACCTGCCGCCCCTTATTTCTAAAACACACACACACAAAAAAACCTACCGCTCCCCCAATACCATTGAAGAAAATAAGAAAAATACGGTATATTATAGAACCCTCCCCCAAAACATACTTTAACTAAACAAATGATCCACAAATATGTTCATATACCCTATAATGGTGACCAAAACTTCAAAAATATAAAGGCACAACTTATTAATTTTATTGGGCCTTGATTGAATACATCAATTTATTCTAGGCGACCTCATCAAGCATACCCAGTGGAGACTTATTCGGGAGTCCCTCGGTTGGGCCTCTCATTAGCCAGAATGAAGCACACCGGTTGGGAGCCTTGCAGCGCTACCACACTTCACATTTGTCACAGCACACTGTTGAGGTAGTTACACACATACAAATTAACAGTTGTCGATTAAGCAGAATGGTTGATATAGATCGCCTTTTAAGCATAATGGTGCAACTGAAATTGATGTCCTGGGAACACAAGATGTGCCTCGAAGGAAGACAGATTGACCGAATTACAACAAGCAGGCTACTCCTAAATTATATCGTTAATATGACCATTGCCGACGACACTTACTTTGGGAGATTCATCGAAGCTCTTCTAAAGAACGGATACTCTCATCTAGCAAAATATTTGCAAGGTAACGTGCATCTCAAATGTTGCTTATATGCTTATATTCGATTATTTATGTTCAGCACAACTACGATTATCCGTGAATACCTTACAATTACATAAGAGTGCATACGTTTAATCTGTAGTTCCAGGCGTGCCTGATCCCCGTCACTGGGTAGTCCTACAGGAAAATCACCTATCATTGATAGACAATATTTCCACAGATGATATCATCGAGCCACTTTTCCAATCAGGGATTTTATTCAGTCAGGAGAAAAGTGACGTATTAGCCAGGCCTGGCGTGCAAAGACAAAACAGCAAGCTTTTAGAAATAATACAGAGTAAATCAGAGGATGACTTTGAAACTTTTCTCGATGTGCTCGAAAGAGACCACAAGTACTTGGCTGAGCCCCTCAGAGAAAAATTCACAGAACTCGCTTGCCTAGACATGCCGGGAAATCGTGCTGCCATAACTGATGCTCGAACGTAGAGTAGCTTAGAGTATTGACCATGCGTAACAACTGTTGAATGTACAGCTTTAAATTACTTACGTTGATTTACATATAAATGTATATCACACTTTATGATAAAATTCACGTGCCGTGAGATTTTACTTCAATAACATACCTTATACAGTAAATCATATCATTGCATGGCCACACGAATAACTATTGAATACGAGTAATTGATTGCCCCGACTTAAAATCCCACGTACTTGTAGAACATGTGCTGTAAAACATTTATGTTAATGCGTATAATAAAGACAACTTTACGTCCGACATATACGCATCTATTTCTATGAGATATGCATGTAGTTGTTGAAACATGCAGTAGGCCTGATTTTGTTGTACTGAAAAATGTGCGGGGCCAAACCCTTCTCTACCTATAGTTTAGCTATGCTACATTATGCGAAGCAATATAAGTATCCACATAATGTAATGATAAGCAATGATATGGATCAACAAATGTCATTAAGACACGATCCTCACGATCTAAGTCCACTGTTCGAATCAATATAATTGAATGAATATTCATGTCCGAACGTCATGAAATATGCTGCGAAAATTCTGATACCGTCTAATTGCTCACTAAAATTGAATGTTTAAATTATTACCACTGCCTCCCAATGGCATAACGCCGTAAGATGTTCTATTCACGAATGTGAATACTATCTTATATTCCAATATTTATCCTTATCGTAATTACAGATGGTATCTCTTACATTGCTTTTAGACAAGAAACTTGTGTTATAACCGATGAATGACTTGCATCAGTATTTAATTATATTGTCAATTGTCCCATTACTTACTTATTTTTATCACATGCATGTATCAAAATATTGATATTACCTTCCTTCATAGAAAGAGGGTTAAGTAATGTAAAGCTAGATAATCACACACATTTTATGTGACAATTTTCAACAATCTTGGAAAAGTATCCTGGTGACCCACATTAATTAATGACCAACTAAAATATTTTAGAAAGCATTCGGGTCCCATACGTATTTGTTCTTCAGTCAATGTTGAAATTTATAGAGCTTTGATAAGTATAATAATAATATTAATTCTCCTTCACGTGTTCCCAGAACCTGTAGACTCTTACTTCCATGTTCAATTTGATTATCTGTATTCAGGCGAGTAATAATCAATCAATCATGTTAATCGACAAGGTTCTGTCAACACAGTTGGCAGGAAGTGCGAGGTTCCCAGGTAACACCGAACGTTCGCCAACGTTTGCTCAGGGTTGGCAAAGGGTTGGATACCGACGGACCTTGAGACAACCTTCAGCGAACGTTTGTTGAGGGTTGGATAGCAACGGACCTTTAGACAACCTTCAGCAAACGTTCGTTGAGGGTTGGAAAATGAACGTTGGGATAGGGTATCTATCAAACCTTCCCCAAACGTTGCACAAGGGTTATTTTCAAACGTTGGGCTAAGGTACTTATCAAACGTTCCCCAAACATTGCACAAGGGTTATTTTCAAACGTTGGGCTAAGGAATTTATTAAACCTTCTTCGAGCGTTCCTCAAGGGTCATTTTTAAACTTTTGCGCCCCTTAACCAGGCACTTCTCTTGTGTAGCCAGGCAGTTTCATCCTGGTATCCACAGACCTTTATCCCCGGTTTCCAGGCAGTGTATAAATGACAATCTTTAGTACATTAACTGGAAAGTGACATTTATATACCTCGAATCAATTCATGTTTGTCGCACCCCTTTTATATAATTGAGACTATATATATATATATAGGTAACAGTGGCCTCCTTGCATTCTTAGTTTTTAAGTACATGTAAAATGAAACGGGGGAGTGGCCTCACATATGCCGGGGTTTGCTGCTTAGTTGCTATTGTTTCCCGTAATTGGTGCTCATCATATAAACTGTGAAAGCTATCTCGGACAGATACCTCTTCGGCGAGACTGATTAGTGAATCACCCAAATCTAAAACCGGGCAGCGCCGCTTTATACAATCTTTAGTCCCAGGGAAGTATGAGAGCGTGTTATCGTCGCTGCAGATATTGATTTAACTCCCTCCCTTAATTTAGTTTTAGTCGGGATAATACATGCCTACAT